>CM043117.1:65340320-65589753 GCA_023701765.1 Hylyphantes graminicola
ATTTTCGCCTCTATTTTGTATATGACCAAGCCAGAGGAGTATTTTTGATTTAATTCGTAAGAAGTTTCTGTTTTGCTGTTTTTTTGTATCCGCATCTGATTTTCCTGTTTTGCTCCATATGCTTGCAAATTTTCTAATGTATTCTGAACAGACAGCTTGATAGCTAGGGATTTATTTGTAAAAAAATGAACTTTAAATGAATAAAACACTTTGGGATCACTTTTTATATTGGAATGTCAAACATTCATTTTAGAAAGTCTATCACAGAGTATCTACAAACTGAGTTTTTCCACACTATGCCTATGACATAAAAATGGAAGAAGCTTTTATAGAAGCTATGTCTGGGTCTGTCCCCCACTTTCATGGATGTATGAGAAAATTTACAAAGACCACAATGTTGGGTTGTGCTTATAACCAGAGATTGGAGTAACACACTATTAATTGGTTACTTTTTCCGGTAACACCTTTAGATTTTTCAGAAAGTAAGGTTAACTTAGTTACATTTAGTGGTAACAAAGTAACAAAAAATACCTTACTTTTCTGTTGCATCTCAAAACCCTCTTCACAGATCTTTTCAGTAGTTTAGATTTTGTCTTAAAGTTTTCTATTTAAAATTTAACAACGATGAATTTTCTTCAGCTTTTTCGGATTATCACTAATTTTTTTAAACTTTCTCGTTGAAGGTAAGATGTTTGAATTGTAACTTTTCTAATGACTTGCAATTTCTAAAGTAACTGTAATTAGTTACGTTTTATATTAAGAAAATGTAACTCTAAATACTTTTCAAATTAAGTGACTGTAACATAATAACCCTTTTAATAAAGTAACTGTTGCAGAGTACATTTTAAAAGTAAATTTCTAATCCTTGCATACACCCTTAATCTCATAAGAAAGTTCTTCTCGAATATATCTGGACTTAAAATTGATAGTTCTATGATAAAAACAGCCTTAAGTACTTGTACATTATTATTATTTCTTTTAATTTGAGAAATGCTGAAAATTTAAAATTGATAAGAATATCTTTAACTTGTTTAGTTTACATATTATTATATAACCCATTTTAAATTGTGTAATTTTAAGCTTCATATTGCATTTTTTTTTCTAGTTTGGTGCATGTTTTGCTGGATGAAATTATGAGCAGCACAGTAAATAGATGTTTAGACCCTGTACTAATGGAACCAAGTGTAAGCACTAAATCTTTATTTAAATATTTGATTTAAAAGATTGATCCCAGTATAATAAAACAATTATTTAATATATTAACTAGGCTTTTTTTAATTAAAAAACAAATATCTTAAATTGTTAAAATATTAAATTTTTTATAAACTTTAGTATTTAACTAAAATTATCGACCAACAATGAAAAGCTTGAAAATTGAATTTAATTAATTACCTCTGAAGTGTTATTGTGTTTCAGAAAAAAAAAAACTATATTTAGTACAATTTTCTTGGATTGAGTTAATGAAAAATGACATTAATCAAAGTTTCATTTGATTAATTTAATAAACAAGAGTAAATGTTTGATAATTTGCAATTTCATTCGGATTTTAGGAGTTGTCAGCTACTAAAATATATAGATTAAAATTATTCCATATATTCACAGTTTTAATTGTGATTACTATTTCATAATACAATTATATCTATTATTTGTTTTGAGAACTATGTTTAAAAATGAGTACAAGATTTGATATTTTACTGAATTCCTCAAATTTATGTATTTTAGGTGGTTGATGTTATATGTGAAAGAGGCTGAAGATGATTAATGATTGATTGTGTTAAGAAATTATTATAGAGAAATTGAAAAAAAAAGTATTTAAATTTATTTATATTTATTTTCATATCAATATACAATGTAATAATATACAATTCTTATGTCATTTCATCACTTTATACAACATTAAAAGAATTCCACTTGTTAACAAAGTATGAAAAAATTATGATTTCATCCAGCACTGCTGTATAATCATATGAAAATTGCATGGTATATAACGAAATATGAATAAAACTTTATTCTATACAGGTGCTTTAATTTTGTACACAAATGTTCATGCTACAATTCGAGAGTGAGGCTTCTTACAACACTTATGGTACAGGGTTTCCCAAAAATGCAATACCCTATTTTAAAAGTAAATGAAGAATTTTTTTGGTAACGATAAAAAATAATTTTAAAGGAAATGGAAATAAAAGTGTATATTTTTTTTATCCCTGAAAATTGTATAGAAATTATTTTATGAACAAAATATATTCCTTTTTAATAAATTATTCGAACAACATTTTTATTGATTCGAAATTATTTTCAACCTTATTAAAACTTTACTACTGAATACTCAAGCGCAGAAATATCACAGGACCAAAAATTGATGGTGGAACTTTCTGTCGATTTCATAGAAAACAGGAATAAAGGTTTTTTTCGGCATTGGGAAATATTAAATCATTTTTTCACACTTAATGAAGAGCATGCAAAACTTGTTTTAGGGTTTTTCACTTAGTTCAAGTAAAAACTACTGACAAACAATTTGAACAAATAACTGAACAATGTAATTTTTTGATATGGGCTGGTACACTAAAAAAATTGAAAAAAAAAAAAAACCCTTCAGTTAAAGGTCAGTTTTGTTCTGCTTTATATCATCTTAGAGCTACAGAAAGTGAAAATTTATTTAATGTTATCGTATTATCCCAATTCCTATTATTCAATTTTCAAATGAGGTAGTATTTCTGGAAAACTCTATACTTTCACTAATTACAAATTAAATATGCAGCGAATATTTAAAGTTATGATTACTATTAGGCTATTACATGGTCATTTAAAATAATCTAAACTGATTAATTCAAAAGACAATCATACTTTGATGTTTCATGAATGTTGTACTTATACAAAATATAATATATTGTCACTTAAGTTCCCACATGTACTATCTCATTGTTGTGCAAGGATCGATTTACTGTACAGTAACCCTTGCGCGATTTTTCAGATTTGGTTATAAATGTTTTTTGTGGCTACTGTCTGACTTCGACTGATGATTCGAATTCTTTGACTTCGCAACGATGACGTTTTTTCGGCAATTCTATATGACCATTATTTATTAGCGCAGTATAGAGAGTGTGACGTCAAAAGTCGCCAGAATACGGACTTTTGGAGCGATTTTGGAAAGTTAGCCAAGGGTTACCATACAGTAAATCTGATAAGTTGTGCAAAGTATGATAGCACATGTGGGAACTTAAGTGACGATATGTTATCAATTACTTTTATTCTTAAAAATCGAATACTTCTAATCTATCTAAATTAGCTGCATATAGATTATTCTTTCTTTCGTAATTGATATAAAAGTATTTTATTTGAAAGATATACTTGTTTGTTGATAACATTACTAGTTTTTAGAATAAATTAGTTTTTTGGACAAGAAAGACCTAGAATTCCTTTGTCATTGCACCTTTTTGAAATCTATAGATATATTATAATAACAATAAATATTAAAAAAAAATTCACTTGGATATTTTTTTTATGAACAGTGGCATTTTCAAAACAACATTTAATAATTTCATTTAATACAAACTATCACCACGTTATGTATTAGTAAATTTTTGTAGTATTGGGGAACAATTTTTTAAAAATGTAAAAAAAAAACTGCTGTATATGAAAAATTATACTTAACAATGATTATATTAACCGTTCTCTATCGTACATTAATAGTTAATTTAATCTGAGTTAATGGTATTTTAATGTTTCATGGAATTCCAATTTTTTTTAAATGTAAAACTTGTCTTGTAAATACTCATTTTATCATCACTAGTGTCTTCCTGTACTATGGCATTCTGAAAGCTCTTTCAATTCTCTAAAAACAGCATTTTCTATTGGCACCTGAGTTACTTTCAGTTTTCATGATCATTTCTCATAATTCAAGTTAGATAAGTTTCTCATAATTCAATCAAGAGTCAACAGTATGCACACACATTTATTTGTGTTGCAAATAAAATGGGTCGATTTAACACGTTCACGCCGATGTGTCCTGTGGGTCACTTTTGACTGTTATGTGGGGCAGCGTGACCCAATGGTGGGTCACACTTAACTGTTCAGTGGGATGGTGTGACTCACTTGTGGGTCACGCTTAACTATCCCGTAAGGCGGCGTTGCATCACAGGTGAGTCACTTGTTTAAAAAAAATCCTTAAAGAAGAGTTAAAGAGAGAATAAGTTTATTTTTTTCTCAAAATTATATATAAAAATGTTGAGTATTAAAAACATTCAATATTTCAAAATGATAACAATTATTTTTTTTATATCTATGCAACTTTTCAAAACATTCCAAACATAATGCTGGCTAGATCTTACAACCCTTACAATATGTTGTTACGTGTTAACTTTTTTTCGCCGCATATAATCTACCTTGTATTTTCACTAGTTGTGATCGCGCACATTAAGTGCTTCGAACTCGCTTAATGTTTTCCCTACTGACGAAGCGTAACGATATAAGACAGTATCGCCTCACACGGAAAAACGTAGATATTTGCCCCGGAGTGAACGTGTTAATGTAAACATTTAGAAATTTTGAAGTTATTACAATCAAAACAAGCAATATAATTAAAAAAGTCTTTTTTTTAAAATATTTTATAGACAATTGATGTAAATTTTTATGTTTGTACATTTGAATTTTTTTTTGAAAACAGGGTATAAATTAAAATAACCTTGCGAGAGATAAGAAAATTGACATATAACTCGTTTATTAAAAAAATACTTTTGAAAACACTGCTACTGTAGTAAACTGTTTGAAAAGATTTTACAAAAAAATTAAAGAAGATAAAATTAATAAATTTTATTAAAACTAACACTCCCTACACAGTTTTATACGACTGAATGCTTTACACAATTAAAAGAGGTTTATTATGATGTTTCTTTCTTAAGTACTGTATGGAAATTGTACAAGATGTAAGAATACTCACGTAATACATCTAGTTTCCAAATAATTTTTCAATGCAGAAAATTACCAATTTTTTTTTTAATGTGAATACTTTAAATTTTTTTGATATGGTTACCCCTTTAAGACTGGCGATCAAATGGCGCTGATTTAAGTTTATGAGAATACATTTTAGAGTTTTATCGAAAAAAAAAAATGCCTTAAACAGCATCAATGCCAGAAACTCCCTAAAATCAGTTATTATTTTATACAAGTAACGAATGGTACAAGTTAGCTGCTTCGGTATCGATATTTTTGAAAAGCTTGAACATTCTCTTTTATACCTGCACGATCGTGATAGCGCGGTCGGAAAGGGTTATGATAAACTGTTAATTTTCTTTGAAAATTTCTCTTTTTCGATTAGACTGTACTTAATTTGTTGATATAGTCTCGGTTTATAAATATTTTGGCATTTACAAATAGTTTTATCCAGCTGTCCTGGAGTAACGAATCCTAAGCTTAAATGCCACAAGCCAATATAAAAGTAGCACTAATTTTATATCATCTCTTTTACTCACTTAAACTTAAAATGCATATTTTTTTAAAAAGTCATATGACCAAATTACAGGTACCATAAAATACTATTACAGCCGTAGTTTAGAGAGTTAACTAATCCTTCAAGATTTTGAATCAATGATAAAAATATGCTTTAAGTATTTTTTTTATCAAGACATTTCTTAAGCTGCTACTACTGCCATAATAAAAAAATAGTTTAACATTAACTATTACGACTTTTTTCAGTAGAACATTTGTAGTCACTCTTAGTCATGGAACATTTCAGAACTACTTTTATCATTTACACTAATTTAAATTGCGTTCCTAGCAAATTACTTTACTTATATATGTGAACATTGATCATTTCAAACCTATTTTGACATTTTTTAACATTTATTTTTAAAAATTTGTGTTCATGAGAAGCAATAGCAGTAAGAATTGCCTGTAAGAAAATCGAGAATACGGTAAATTGGCGCGATTACCTTGGCTTGAATTTCTTTCGACAAAGTCTGCTTTCTTTGGCATCAGATTTTAAGCAGTGAAGTTATTTCTTGTTTCGCGATTATATACAATTTTTTTAAAGTTTAATTACAGTTAGATTACTTTACAATTTCATACGCGACCAAGAATTGTGCTTCATCATGAATATGTATTAATAATGTGCATTTAAATATCTGTAGTGTAAAAATGTGCATTGTATATCTGTGTAGTGTCTGCTACAAATATTAGTGCTTCTTTGAAGTCTATATCCCTTATGTGTTTGTGTATCTGTTTTGGCAATTGGCAAACCCGACTGCAGAAGTTAACTTGGCTTTTTTTCCTAACCAGACATGGAAATAATTGGACAGTTTGGTCTTTTAATTATATAGTTATTGATATATTTAATGTATTTGAATTAAATTAAGTCAATATTAAAATCAATAGAAAACTGAGAATTCCTTTGAAAAGTCCATTGTTATTTTACATAATGGTGTTCACGCCAAAATGCGAGATTAATTGCCAAAAGCAGTGGTCAATCTCGCCTATTAAGCATTTAATATTCACAGTCTATCGCATTGAAGTAGTTTGAACACTGGGAATAAATGTTGTGATATTGATAGCACAATTCTAAGGATTAAAAATACTATATATGCGACAAACGCAAAATAGTGATCATTGTGAAAATTTTTTACAGTTAGTGACACTTTTTTTTTAAATCAAAAGAAAACCTCGTCAAGGCGTACTATCAAGTTTCATCAGACAAATTATGCGGCTTGTACGACTAAGTTGACATTTGGAACTAGTTTCAGTATCACTGACAAAAGAGACAAGCAAAAAAAAAAAAAAAAAAAAAAACAAGTTCGACACCAACATTCAACAACTGTACAAAATAATGAGAGGGATAAGCTTTTAAAAATATTTCACATTTCCTTTTTAAAAAGTAAAGACGGCATGCAAAGTTCACGTACATGAAATGTTAGTTACAATATATCGTAGTTCGATAGAAGCCAAGTTTATTATGATTACCAGATTACAAACAAACAATAGTTAATTAATAGATCCATCTCGTTTAAAACTTTTGTACTAACATGTCGTAAACTGTTCGGAATTTTATCGGAAAGTATTCGAAATTTTATCGGACGATGATATTTCGATTACAACTTATCGGATTCTTATCAATTTCTTCTTGACATTTGATCGGAATCTCATCGTAGGCTGGAAGATCGAACGGACATAACCGAGGAGTTATTGACATAACGTACAATTTTTGATTAAAATATGATATTCGAATTCTCACTGGCGAACGATGAAAATTCGATTATCGGTCGATGAAAAATCGCTACTAGAATACGAGTTATATTTGAAGATTTTACCTCACTAAAACAATAATGGCTTATTTCATCTTTTTGTGTCGTGAGAGCGTTTCGTCCTGAAGGGTTAAATGTCCTCTACCTCCATATGTCAATTAATATTCTCTGGCTTTAAATAAGTTCCTAAAGCAATTAAAAATTCAACGACCAATTTTGTACAAGATTAATTTCATTTTTGCCTTTGTACCACATTGCTTCATTACTATATCGCATGACTAGATTCAATAAAATTCACCTGCTATTTCAAGAGGTAAAATGATCAATTTCTTTGTAAAATTTTCATTAAACTTGGCTTATATCGAATGGTTTCATAAAATCGAAGCAAGCTAAAGAGATATGCACGATCGGTAATCACAAGTGTGCTTTGATAACATACATTAACCGTGTATGGCTGTGTTGTATGTATAAATATATGCTTGTAAAAACTTTTCATTTCTGCTGTGTTTAATAGTATGTACAAAACCACATTCTATGTTGTCTATGTATATCAATAACCCAGGCAGCACAAAGTAGACGTATTTCAGGTAAATTTCGGTCGCGCTGAAAACAGGTAAAAAGGAAGTCAATAATTCGAGTTTTGTTTCGGCTTTCATAGCGAATTCAGTTTCTGGAAGATTTTTCCTTTATATTTAAAGCCTTGCTCAGAAATAAAATTGAAATGGACAACTGGTACGGTCACGCCTACTGACTGACGTCACAGCTACATCAACCGTTGTCTTAAACCCCCATAAAACATTCAGCTAATTTGTCTGAACTAAAATGACCACGCCTACAATAATGCCATAGTTACGTCAGGCACTCTCTTCGCGTTGCCACAAACGAATCAAGCTGTGACCCGTTCGGAATTGTCTGTTCAGTTTACTCTTTATATTTTTAGGCTGCTCAAAAATTCATTAAAACTGAGAGGCGTCATTTTAACGGGCCCAATTTCCCATGAATTTCGCCATTCGCGACCATTTTATGACATCTTTGTGCTACTTGTGTTAGGTATCTTTGGTATCTGCTTTGTGCATTGCTAATATGGTATAAAAATACAGTGCACCCTCTACAAATGAAAACGCGGTGGGGGTGGGGGGAGTTGGATAGCTTTGAAGTAACAGAGTCACATAGGAACTGTCGCTTTGGAATTTTCGACGTGTGAAAAAATAAACGCGCATTTCATCTCTTCATCCGTCAATAATAAATTAAATGCCTCTTCCGTGATAAATAGTGTAGACTAGGCTAAGTGCCCTAGAGTTGACTTAAATATAATCCTTCTAGCCTCACTTGTGGTAAATACAGTCCACTCTCGCTTATCCGGCGCATTCTGTGCCGAATTCCCGTCAGATGATTGAAAGCACCGAATTAAAGAGTGGCTTTAATTCGTCGGCTTTAAAATATGTCGCTCATAACATACCTGTTTTATGATCGTGCCGTTTTTTTTTAAAATCTTTTTCGAGGCTATTGGTAGAGAACGTGGATATATTGGTGACTGTCGATATGTTTTCTGGTGTTCTAGTTTATTTAGACAATTATTCGAACCTTTTATCTAGACGGTTTCAAACCACAAGTTAAATACAATTGGTCGTAGTTACATCGTGAATACATCGTCCATTATTCATGAAAAAAAAATCAACCAAGGCCTTCAGTGTATAGAAGGGACGACGGTTTAGCGGCGGCCGGATAAGATAGCGTGGACTGCTATATAATCTCCAAGCTTGACTCACTAAAAGTCACACAATCCTAAATTATCACCAATGGCCAGACTCTGTATGTGTCAGATGGATACCATTTTCCAGACTCTGCGTGTGTCAGATGGATACCAATGACCAGACTCTGTAAGTGTCAGATGGATCTGTTTGCCTGAAACAAGAAGAGTTCTGACCAATATGTTTTACTGTAATTTGCAAAATTGCACGCATTTATCGAATGCCATCGCCCCAAGAAACTATGTTATATCCGAAAAGGATATCTTTTTTCAGATTCTCTCCTTAACTTCCCAGTTATTTTGGTAACAAACGTAAGTAAGCGTCTCCGGCGGAGCCATTCTCGTAGGAAAGCTATATAACTACCATGGTTAACAGTTGTTGGCATAATGGCACTTAGCTTGGTTTCAACTTGGCAAATGCAATCGGCCTTTTAGCCCGTTGTTGGAGATCTCTAGAATGAAGTTTCAAGTGATATGTCATCTCCACGTCTTGAGTTTCTTGAGGGAAAGTCTCTTAATTTTCATCACAGTGCTCTCTCGGGTCTCGTCCTCGCCTTCGCTATGGACCTGCCGCCACGAACTTCTGCTACTGGATTCACTGCCTGTAAAATAAATAGAAAAATTGCATTTAACCCATTCTTGTTCCAATAGTGAATACCATTAAAGCCTTCCTTAGTCAAATAAAAATTACTTCGAATACAGCTCTGTTCAGGATTATGATCTATATTTGTTTTATATTTTGTTTATATAGACGAACTTATAAATTTAGAAAAATAAGTGTCCCATATTTTAGTCATTGGCCATTAAATGGGTAAATGAATAGTAATTACTAATTTGAAATTTTATGGAGGGAATGTACTTGCTATCAGTTCGATTATATTTAGTTAGAAGCTGCAACCCTAATCCACTCTAAATTCAGTTATATTTGAAATTATACATAGTTATAATAATTAAAGTACAATTTATGTATTCATATTATTTTAATACTCAAATGTTAATGACCTAAGTCTATATATTGCTAGATATAAATCAGCTGTTTACTTAGCTGATTTAGGACACTTACTTTTGGAAGAATATCCAAATCTCCTCAAAGCAGAGGATTTCTTTAGCTTTCTTTCGTATATGGCCTGAAAGATTTTACAAATTATAGCAATGAAAATTTATAACTCATTGAAAAACAGTTATTAACACAAAACCAAAGAGTTAATTACAGACAATTTTTTTTTAAATATTATAAGTAGTAATTCAAAAACTGCATTTTGCAAGAAAAATAAATAAGTTTCTACAATAGAATTGCAAAGAGATCTTACTGTTATCATTATTATTTCCCATAAACATAGTAATATATGCTCCTTTGTTACCTGGTCCTTCTCCCGCATCTCGAACCACCCTTTGGCCTTCCACTTTTGCTGGACAAGGAAGACATTCTCATCATCACGGAGAGTCCTTCCGCCTTTCGCTCGAAACTCTACCTCCTCTACAAGTACGAAGCGACTGGGGTCCTCCAGGCGACGCGCCTTCAACAGGGCCTGAAAATTCACAAATTGCAAGAATGTTTTGTGAAAATAACTCGATATTTCAATGGTTTAATTTATTACTGTAAGGATAATAATATATTTTGGAAGAAATGTTGTTTTTTCTTTTCGATTCAAAAGGATTGAAAATAGTGAAATTTCAATAACGGATCCTTCCGGCAGGAAACACATACACCAGGGCCTGAAAGTTCAATAATTCTAAGGATGTTTTGAAGAAATAGTTCAATAGTTTAATTTGTTATTTTAAGGGGGGGGGGGGGTGATATTATATATTTAGAGAAGTATTTATTTTTCTGTCGGATGCAAACGGATTGAAAACAGTGCAATTTCAAAGACGGGTCCTCCAGGCGACGCGCCTTCAAAAGGGTCTGAAATTCATTAATTCTTAGAATGTTTTGAGGAAATAACTCAATATTTCGATAGTCTAATTTATTATTTTAAGGATAATACTATTATATTTTGTGGAAAATATTGTTTTTTTTTCTGCAGGATGCAAAAGGATTGAGATGAATAAAAGTTCAAGAACGACCATTCATTCTTCCGAGCCGGACGCAATTTCGATTAGGGCCTGAAAATTCATAAATTCTACGAATGTTTTGAGGAAATCACTCCATATTTCGCTAGTTTAAATTGTTTATTACAATTGCAATATTATGTTTGAGGAAAATATTGGTTTTTCTGCAAGATGCAAAAGGATTGAGAAGAATAAATGTTCAGAGAATGAAAGTTTAAGAATGACCGTTTATTCCTCTAAGTGACGCGCCCTCAACAGGGTCTGAAAAATTACAAATTTTAAGAATGTTTTGAGGAAATAACTCAATATTTCGATAGTCTAATTTATTATTTTAAAGATAATATTATATTTCGGGGAAAATATTGGTTTTTCTGCAGGATGCAAAAGGATTGTAAAAAATGCTATTTCAAAGGTGATTCCTCCAAGACTGTTCTCGCATTTCATATTTGGAAGCGTATCCAACAGGGCCTGAAAAGTCAAAGTCTAAGAATGTTTTGAGGAAATCATTCGATTTTCCATGTGTAGTTTTTATAACTTTTATTTAAAGGGTAATTTTATATTTTGGAATAAATATTGGCTATTTTGTCGGATGCAGAAAATTGAAAATAATGCAGCTTCAATGCTGGATCTTTTGTGCACAACAATCAAAAAGGCCTAAAATGCACAAGTTCTGAGGGTACTTTAAGAAAATAATGTGCGATTTCGATAAATTTACTTATTGCGATTGGAGCGATGTATTTTACAAATATAAAAATTGTCAACCATTACAGCAAGGTTGGATTTTTTATTTGTATCTTAGATGCAAACAGGCTGAAAAACTGCACGTAATATGCTTTTTTGATAATTTGGATTTATAACCCACTCAGTATAAAAGTATAATATCGAAGTGTGGGTCTTTCCTTTATGCTAAATTACTTTTCTTGGCGAATACGGCGATAATTCCACTCATTCCAGCCAGAGCACCTGACTAATTTCCAACAGTTTTGAACGATGCCGTGACATTCAAACAACTTTAGTTTGCATACCTGTGCTACGATGTCCTGGGCAGTGCTGGTCGTTGGGGCTTTGAGTACAGCGTAAGGCTGGTCCGGGGCGACATTGTAGACGCACACCAAGAACGCCTCTTCGCCATCCGTCCAGCCTCGCAGCTCACCACCGCTGACGTCACTCGGCTGCTGCGAATCATAAAACAGTATCCGTAAATGAAGAAAAAGTTAAATATGAAATTTTTACGAAAATGTTTAAAATGAGGGGGTTTGTTGCTTCATGGAGAGTCATAGAAATACCACGCTGCGATGATGGTTACATAATACCGTCTTAGCTCCTTTGTGAATAAATATCCTTAACACCTTCATTTTCGAATAATAATGCTAAGTTTTTTAATTTGTTTTTTCGCGCAACTTAATCTGTCCTGCATAAATTGTTTAGTTCTATGGTCTTATCTTGCCTTAATATTTGATTATCTACAAATATTTAAGCAGAAAGCTAATTTTAGCTTTTCAAAGTTTATTGTAATCGCCGTTATTAAGTATTAATTGTCTTAGAGCAGTTTTATTTCATTTTATAATTTTCATTTAAAATGCGTTTTTTGGGCTTCAGGAATAACTCATATTCCTGATTCCCTGCTCTTCGCCCTGCGTTATTTTTACGCATGCGTAAAATGTTAATCAGCAAAACACTTAAGCAAAATTATAAAAAAGTATGTGAAGGAAAAGCAACGCAAAGGTGATTGAACTAATGCCATTCTTTTAAAACCGGCAAATGGTTTTTAAATCGAGGGACTTCAATTAAAGTTCGGATTTCAAATAACAGTTAACTTAGACTATCAAATACTGAGTGGAATTTGTTCAAATAGTAAATTATGTAAGTATACTATTACTTTTATGACGCGTAGTATAATAGTGGAGTAGTAAGAAAATGATGATAGACTGTTTTTATTTTTGTCACATTACTCGCGATATGCATTGGTGTATGTTTTTCGATACTTCATCGTCTACTATACTTGTATGCACTTATATCTATGCACTTTATCTGATTTAAATGTGGCTTATGATTATGAATATTATAAATACTTATTTATATTAAAAAAGTATTTACCTT
This sequence comes from Hylyphantes graminicola, assembly GCA_023701765.1. Classification (NCBI taxonomy): domain Eukaryota; kingdom Metazoa; phylum Arthropoda; class Arachnida; order Araneae; family Linyphiidae; genus Hylyphantes; species Hylyphantes graminicola. Next base: position 65,353,452 of record CM043117.1, read on the forward strand.
AGACTTGTTAATTGTGCCACGGATGGTTGTAATCCAAGCTCTTGTACTGGGATCCTATAAAACAATTCGGAATTAAATGGACATTCAAAAAGTAAACTGGTAAACAATTAAAAATGTTAGATAAATAAAATAATAAACACAATAAAAATATAATAAGAATAGCTTCTTTCTCGTTACGTAAATCGTTCCTGCTTTAATTTCCGTGTTTCCTTGGTGGTTCAACACGGTAAGAATCATCCACTACTTTGATTAACCAATAGAGAACCTATTTTTTATTCCCGTGGAACTGTTACCACTCAAAACGTGAAACATGCCCATAGTAAGGCAATAAAAATAAATAGTTATAATAAAAACAAGAAAAATAAATAATAATAAAGAATAATAAAAATAACAATAAAGAACATTATAAATAATAAAGAAAAACAATAAAAAATAAATAATAATAAGGAAAAACAAATAATAATAAAGAACAATAAAAATAAATGCTAATGAAGAGCAATAAAAATAAATAATAAAAAACAATAACAATAAATAATAAACAATATAAGTAAATGATAAAACCATAAAAATAAAGGGAAATTAATAATAAAAACAACAATAATAAAAACAACAAAAATAATAAAAACAACAACAATAATAAAAACAACAACAATAATAAAAACAACAATAATAAAAATAACAACAATAATAAAAACAACAACAATAATAAAAACAATAACAAATAAATAATACTAAAAACATTTTGACACTCACGTCTGCCAGCTTCTTGAGGATGAACCTGCCCTCTCCTTGCCACTGCGCCTGCGCTTCCAGGGGTCGCTCGTTGACATCAAGAAATCGTCTGACCAGGTGTCTGTCCGACGTTTTCTTCTCCCCCCACCCCTGCTGCACCTCCTCGATCAGCACATAGTCGTCTGCAGAGTCCGACGTGTTGCTCTTGCTCAGGGCCTGCACCGGAAAAAAATGAGTTATTAAACACTCACTTGAGCGGGGCTGGGGAGCCCAGTCGGTTAAGGGGTCTAAGGAGTCTTAAAAATGTGCAAAGAAGATACTACAAAGCATAGTTTGATCTTTCATGTCATTTTTTAACTACTCAATGTATAAGTATAATTTTTTTATATGTAATTCTACAAGATTTATTTATTATAAAACAAGTTTTAAAATTTATGAAACTTTAGCCAAAACTAAAATAAATGATATTAAACATGAAGCTATTTAAACACATTGTGATTAGGCTTGCGCGGCAAATTGTGAGGTCAAAATTGAAAAAATGACCAAGAAAATGACTTTATATTGTACAAATATGTACAAACTAGGACTTATACCTAAATTCTCAGCTCAATTTTAATTAGAAATTATTTTAAAAATAATTTAAAATCAAAAATTTTAAATTTTTATTAATTTTTTTAGATAAAAGTTCTGAAAATAATTTCTAATTAAAATTGAGCTGAGAATTTAGGTATAAGTCTTAGTTTGTACATATTTGTACAATATAAAATCATTTTCTTGGTAATTTTTTCAATTTTGACCTCACAATTTGCCGCGCAAGCCTAATCACAATGTGTTTAAATAGCTTCATGTTTAATATCATTTATTTTAGTTTTGGCTAAAGTTTCATAAATTTTAAAACTTGTTTTATAATAAATAAATCTTGTAGAATTACATATAAAAAAATTATACTTATACATTGAGTAGTTAAAAAATGACATGAAAGATCAAACTATGCTTTGTAGTATCTTCTTTGCACATTTTTAAGACTCCTTAGACCCCTTAAGCACTCGCTTAGCATGCGGAAGTTCCCAGGTTCGGTTTGGTTTGATTTGGTTTGGATTATCGTCGCACTAGAGCTACACGAGGGCTATTGGCGACGGGCGTCGTATTTTTAGAACCACAGTCAGGTGACGAGCCACACCTGAATAGGCACCCAACGCAACCGTTAAGGGCGACATCGTACACAGCGTTAGGACTTTGAAGGATATTTAACGTGCACTCCCTTACACTTCGCCGGAATTTTTGGCTGCACGGGCCGTTTATAGGTCGGCAGCTATTTTGGCGATGTCCGGACACGAACCTGGGACCTTCCGCATGCTAAGCGAGTGCTTAACCGACTGGGCTCCCCAGCCCCTCCCCCCCCCCCCCCCAGGTTCGGTCCGGGCATCGCCAAAATAGCTGCCGACCTATAAACGGCCCGTGCAGCCAAAAAATGTCCGGCGAATAATACCCCGTGTAAGGGAGTGCACGTTAAGTATCCTTCAAAGTCCTAACGCTGCGTACGATGTCGCCCTTAACGGTTGCGTTGGGTGCCTATTCAGGTGTTGGCTCGTCACCTGACTGTGGTTCTAAAATACGACGCCCGTCGCCAATAGCCCTCGTGTAGCTCTAGTGCGACGATAATTCAAACATAACCTAATCTCACTTGAGCAACTTGAGGGATATTGGTGGCAGGGCTCGAAATGTAGAACCATGGTCAAGTGACGAGGTCGACATCTTAGATGGCAATCTTATAAAAATTATCGTAAGCGACGTCAAGACTTTGAACCATAACTGATTTATTCACTGCGTTTTATTGAACTGCAAAGGATTTATTCACGAAGCTATTTATTGGTGTGATTTACCTTGCACAACACGATCCGCTAATTACATGAAAAACAGTTTTTCAAAAAACTAAATATTTTATTCAATAAGGAAGGAGTAAATGATAGTCACAAATGAGTCGTTAATGAATAAAAAAATGTATAATGACATTAATGAATCCGCAAGACTACCGAAGACGTTTAGATTTTTATTGTATGTGATGCTGTATGCACGGTGGTCGAGGTTCAGAACGAAAAATTCCACCCATCTGCGACTGCTTGCACAAACACTGCAATCGGAATAACGTCAATCTTATTTTCTCGGTGAATGATCTGAACGCACGGGTTTATTTTCGAAACAGACAAGTTTTTTTTTTCCCGAGTCGAAAATATGCGTTTAGTCACGGCCAACTTCATAACAAGGCCAGGGAAGCTCTCCCACACATGAGCGTAGACGGAAACTTTGACGTCACTGGATAAAAACTTTGAAGTCACAGATCGAGAAACTAGTTCGGACGCATTCGGAACCCGAAAATTGAGGTCAGCCGTAAACGAGTGGCTCCGAACAGGTTTCGAGACAGGTTGTCTTCATCTTCGGAACTATGACGTCAAAATTTCCGTACCCGAGCTTGTTTGGGAGAGCTTCTTCGGCCTTAGTAGTTGAGTAGGCCGTGGTTCAGTCCAATATTCTGTATAAAACGCTTGCATTCGAGTCCTCGAATTTAGTATCCGCTTTCGTATACGAAATGCAAGAAAACCGTCCCGCGTGTGTCCAGCCCAATAACTATATGGAAGAGTGCAAATGATTAATCACTTACCTGGGCGATGACTTCCCTGGTCGTGCTTTCTTGGGTAATCTTAAGTATGGTATTGGGCTCTTCCGGAATCACGCCGTGGACTACCAGGAAGAACATTCGTCTTTTCACAGGCAAACTTCCAAGCTGCAACATCAGAAGAAATTGATGACATTGTAATTCAAACTGCTGACACTTCTGTCATCGAATGAAACAAACTTATAATTGAACTATACAAGTTCAGTTTCGTAGACGTAGCATGCATGTCTACCTCATTACACCAGAATTTTAGGTTTTCCGTAACACATATACAATATTTACAAAACATATAATACATATAATAATTATACATATGTAACACATATAATACATTTGCATACATTTACATATGTAACACATATAATACATTTAAAAAAACACAATTTTTCAACACATGCCACAAAAAGTTTAAAAAATTTGAAGAAACATTTAAATTTTAATCTTATGCAGCGACTATATGTTTACACTACAGCAAATTTGCTATTACTTGTAAGATCCCTGAGCCGCCTCGGTGGCTGAATGGTTAGCGTACTAGCCTTTGGAGCTGCTGAGGTCGGGTTCGAATCCCGGTCAGGCATGGATGTTTGTGATTGTCAATAAATGTTGTTATTTGTCTATGTGTTATTCATTTCTTCGTGACTGTAAAATTTCTTTCTGTGTCTGTCCCACTTGACGAAAGCTTATAAGCGGTTCTCTGAACAAGCACACAAGCTGGAATATATATGTATCATACCATACCATACCATACCATACCAGATCCCTGAATCAACTAATTGACATTACGACGAAATTAAATGTATAGTTATACTCTAACTCATTCATGAGAGTTCGAATTAATTGCTATCAGTGTTTCAAAATTCCAGCAATATGCATACATGGTGGCGCAAATAAAGGTATCCCCGGCATGGAGCTAAGAATGCACGGAAAGACCTCCAAGTCGAATTCGTTAACTATTCAAGTGCTCAATGGTTTCGCTTCGCAAACCTATTTTTGTCATTTGTTGGTTTAGTTGTTATCAGGCTATAGGTGCACATGGACCATTGACGGGTTTAGATCGTATAGTGTGAGCTATGTGAGTTTGCGTTGATTAGATCAGTGCACAGGTGAAGATGGCATATAGTTATCAGTAAATAATTCGCCAAGAATCTGTTTGGGCTTAATACTAAAGAGTTAAATGGCTTCACATGGCAAACCAGTTTTTGCATTGGTTCCTGACTTGGCTTATCCCTACTTCTAAGCCGGACCACTTTTATTTGTGCCACTGTACTTCAAATGTTAAGGCGTACCTCTGTTTTTGTGCAGTCCTTTCCGCCTTTGGTTGGACTGCACGAGTTGTCACCATTCTCGGACACCTCTAGGCCCTCTTCTTCCCACACCGAGTGGACAAACAAGGTGGACAGCTGCAGTGGTTGGTTGTGCGCGTTCCGCAGTCGTACATGACGGTAGCCTGCAATTAATGGTTGTTATAAATCATGAGATCTAGCTTAACGGCACATCAAGCAATATGCCTAAACAACTAATTGGATTGCTTAAATAATTTATCATTTCATTACTGAGCATCCATGGTCCGATTGGTGCTCTGTTCTCGACATCGATTAACCAATCGCTGCTCGCTAAAGAATTTATTTTCATTCAGCATTTCTGTTGTTATTATCGTGTCCATGTGAAGCTATTACTATATGGGGCCAAAAGCGTTGATGATGAGAATCGTCAAGTCATGAGCCTGAAAACTATTAAAAACGTCTTGTGGTGGTGCGCCGATCCTAAAAAGAGATCAGCAATTGATTGGCCGCCAAACAAATGGTCTGGTGTTAGTTGGGTTTCTTTACAATTTCTGCCGAATGGTAGAGGTGTTATCTGGCTATATTTTCACGTGCTAAATATGGCCTTTACAAAGTCTTGCTGTGACAAATGATAATTCTAAGAATATAATTTTATTATTTCAATAGAATTCTATTTCTATTGAAATTTAGATCAGGAATTAAAGGCTTTTTAAAACACTGATTAAAAAAAATCTCTTGGAAATCCAGTTTGCATCCTCAGAGGTAACGATGAAAGCATTTCTGTTGCCATTCATAAACAAATAACAAGAACAATAATTCCTAACTCACCCTGCCTCATTTTGCCGAGTGGAATGACTCGTTGTGCGGTGAGGTGATTGGAGCCCATATCGGTCACGGAGAAGCGGATGAAGGCTAGGTCCACGAACGTCACCTGCAAAAATAAACAAGTTTCGGTTTTTAACAGAATCTGTTGCTTAGCCCGCTTCTATAATACATTTGAGTTTAAAAGGGGAAAAAAGGCGCCAAATATGGTATTAATTCTATATTAAGCATTTACACGCTAAATTAGGCTTGTTTCATTTATTTTATTTCGAAAATTCAATAATCGTTTCTTATTGTTTGCAAAATTAATTTATATTTCAAAGAAAAAATATTTAATATGCCTTCCTTTTAAATAGGAGCTTTAAAAGCGAGGTTTACGTATTGACGGACGGGCAGACGGTGTGAACAATTATTAATACCTTATATTTCTTACGTTATAAACGTAGAGTGGAAGCTAAAAAACTACCAAGATGCCGGAACGGTTGCTGCATACACCTCTCTAAATAAACTCTCAAAATGAAGAAGGTTGGCGTTTATTACTCCAACAAGGGGCCTTTTCCTACAATAGACTTTTTGGCGACAAATACATATGGGGGGAAGGGGTAGTTTCATTTCGGTATGTGATTTTTGATTCTATTAACAGTATTCGTTGGTGCTGTCATCTATGAAATCTAATAAAACTTCAATAATGTTGGTGCTGCCATCTATGAAATCTAATAAAACTTTAATAAGGTTGGTGCTGCCATCTATGAAATCTAATAAAACTTCAATAACGTTGGTGCTGCCATCTATGAGAACTAATAGCAAAAACACACTCACCCTGAAATGGAACACCTCGTTCCAGATGGGGTTGAGGGAGTTCCTCTGCACCACCTTCGTCTTGTGGCGGTTGCAGTCAACGGGAAGTCCGATCACGTCCAGCTCCACTACGGGGCTGCCGTTGAAGGTGGACGGGCACACGTACTGACCGGACACAACCTGATCATGAAAATTTTACTTAAATTGAAAGAAAAAAGTTATTTCAATTTGATGGCGCATTTCTTGTAGCAAATGATATCTTAATATCACATGTCTATGGCGCAATGTCCAAGCAATATCTGAAATGAAAAATCTATGACGTACTGACCGGACACAACCTGATCATGAAAATTTTACTTAAATTAAAAGAAATAAGTTATTTCAATTTGATGGCGTATTTCTTGTAGCAAATGATATCTTAATATCACATGTCTATGTCGCACTGTCCAAGCAATATCGGAAATGTGTTGAAATGATAGCCGGTATCGTGTTTGTGCATTTTTAATGACTTGACACTAAATTTTGTACAGGGGCAGAGGTAGATTTATAATCAAATTGATCGAAATCTTTGGTATTTTTAGGTTTTATTTTAAACTAAGTTAATTTAGTTTAGATAAAATTACAATTTTAATGATTTTCATAACAAATTAAATTTTAAATGAGCACAATCAATTTTAGCTGTGCATAACTGCGTGTAACTTGCGAAAGTGTGGTAAAAAATACCACAACCGTTGTGCGTGAAAGGGACTCAAATGTCTTGTATGGTTACAGATTTCTATACAATTCCAATGGGAAACTTTCGACCCTGTTTTTTTTTTTTTAATATGACATGCACTCACGAAAACTTACCAAAAAATGCAGAAGAATGTTATTTTGCTATTAAAATAGTTAATAAGTATTATTTTAAAGATATTAATATAGTTATAATTAAAACAATTTTTTTTGTAATTATTCACAAACTACTGGTGACAGCACTAACTGGATGCAAATATGTAAACAATTTTTTTGTTTTATTTATAACTAATAAATATCTTTAAAATTATGCCTATTAATTATTACAATGGCAAAATAACCTTCTTTTCTTTTTGGTAAGTTTTCGTGAGTAAATGTCGTATTCTTTTTTTAAAAACACCGTCCTAAGTTACCCCTTTGGAATTGCATAGAGATCTGTTTCCATACATAAATGTAGTCGCTTGCTGACTTTTTTTTATGATTGCCTTACCGTGATGGATAGGTTGAGAGCGTGGAACCCGTCGAAGCTCTTCTCCCACGGGTTGAAGCGTCCGTACATCATGTGTCCGCGGTCCCACATCACGCGGGGCTTGCGCACGTAGCCGCACGACGCGCTCTGCTCGAACATCGCCGTGTTCAGGTGCAGGGCAGAATCTGCAACAAACAACACGAAGATACTCATTGGAGCCGTTTCCTTAGACATTTCAAGTAATTTTGTAGTAAAATTGGTGGAAAATATACTGCCGCTATTTAGCTCACGTTTTACGAACATATTTGAAGAGTACAGGGGAAGAACTCTTTCATTGCATAGAAGTCTCTCTGCATTAGGCCAGCTTGGCGAAGATACACTCTTAAAACAAACGAGTGAAATCCACTCCAGTTGGAGAAGTGCATTTTCGACACTGGAAAGGAGTGAATATTAAATCAGACTGAGTTAAAATCACTCGTTTGGAGTGATTCTGTCGGAGGTTTAACACACAAAGGATCCGCTCCAAGAGGAGAAGTGCATTTTCCAGACTGGAGGAGTGTAAATTACTCAGACTGAGTTAAAATCGCTCGTTCGCTTTAAGAGTGTAGAGAGTCATTGCCTAAACTAGTGTGAAGAAACCAGTTGTGCTTTGGTTCTTTTCCGTGGGGCACGGGTTTACTATTTCTATGATCAAAGGATTTCATTGGTTGCTTCGGTTTCACTCTCAAAATGACTGATATAGATAAAAAATAATGCTTTCTTTCTATGCAATCTTTCTTACACAAATATTTTAAACAACCAACAGCACAGCAAGAGGTTAGCATTTAAAAAATTTAATAATGAAAATTTCTGAAAAAGCTCAGTTTCGAATACCAAAACATAAGTAATTCCAAGCAACAAATTACAACCAACAGTTGGAGATGTTGCCATTCACTCTTAAAACAAACAAGCGATTTCAACTCAGTCTGAGTTAATATTCACTCCTTTCCAGAGTCGAAAATACACTTCTCCTACAGGAGTCTATTTCACGCTTTTGTTTTAAGAGTGCACAACGTGATCCCATTGCATTAAATTACCATTCATGGTCCTAACATTTCGTATCTTGTACTTTACCTTCTGTCTGGTAGTTGAGTGCGACCATCTGTATGCCGAAGGACCAGAATATCACAGGGTTGAAGTTGGAAGAGTCGATGCGCATGCCCGCGGGATAGGTGCGCATCAGCTGTGACTCGCAGTGCGTGATCACCATAAAGTCAAGGATAACACACATGACTACATTTTTTTGGATAACTTTAAGTTTAAAAATAAACATTTTAACTAAAGAATAAATATTTTAACTAAAAAAGAAAATAATCATTATTATGACATTAAATTTCTATTAGGTCAGGCCCTCCAAATTACTGTTTAACTCAGAAAAAAATAGTTTTGACTTTCAATAAAAAAATGTTTTTGCATTCTATTTGAAAAATAAAGCAGCTTCCACTGAAAATTCTGCCTTCTTACCACACCCTAAGCAAAAAACTAAAAACTAAACTCCCTGGCGCAACAGCCCATTACTAGGCCAAGGCCTGCCGTGCCCATTTCATTTCGTGACCTAGGGCTCTGGGGTGCTAGGCATATGTCCCGGTAAGGTGGTCAGTCACGGAACCCCCAGTGTTTAGTTCCCAAGCATGCTTGGTACCCATTTTACCGACCCACTCAAGGGATGAAATACTGGTTCAACCTCGCCCAGTCCGGGCTTCGATTCCCGGACCTGTGGAGTGGCAATGCGAAGCACTACCACTAAGCCACTGGGCCTCTACCACACCCTAAGAGCTACTGTAAAATTACAAAACAACCATTGAAAGGATATGACATGAGCGTCAGGGGATGCCTCTTGCATAGTTTCTTGGCTGTATTCTCGTTCACCGAAGACACTTGGTAGCAGGGGGCTAAGGAACGTTTCAGGAAACCTTGATCCGCTTTGGAATCTGTGAAAAAAAAACATGCATTTAAATTTATATATTTAACTCGGTGCTTAATAAGCGGGTTTCAGTAAAGAATGTTATAAAACAGTTTTTTTTAATCTTGATGTTTTTCAGATTGAGGTTAATCTGAAAATATGGGGCATGAAACTATATAAGCTTTAAACTCGAGATCAAAGTTTGTCATTTGTGAAATTAGCTTCGTTTGAACAACTCGACACATAAACACTCTTCAGACGTCAGTGTAGGACGGTTCCTAACAGCAGCACCGCTTCAGGGATTTGGGATTGGCACAAAATGCTTATAAGTGACTTAGCCTAATATACCCTTCACATAGATATAATACAGGGTGATTCAAATGAAAGCGACCCTAACGTGGAGATAAAAATACGATATAAATGTTGCCAAGTCAAAAAACCAATACAAAAACAGGTTTGCTAACTGAAGCTATTAATCGCTTCAATATTAAGCCCAAACAAACGCTTGGCGAATTATTTGCCGGCAACTACGCTATGGTTTGAAAGGCTAGTGAAATGAAATCTAATCCAAATTTGTAGAGCTCATCATTAAAAAAGTTCCCACAAGTGATTATTTTGGTAGTTATTTATCCTAGAGAATCGGACCTTTTTGTTTTTGTTAATACAAAACATTCTAAATTGATTGCAAGACATAAAATTTGCATTATGGGACGTCTTCATACAATAGAACTAAGATCTGAACTCGCCACTAGTCTATGAGTAGCTCTAATGTGAAGCTAATTCGATCCAACCAATGCAAAAACTGGTTTCAGGCGGCTTCAAGAGTTTATCTCGCCAAGCATTTCAATGTATTATATCTCTAGACCGGACCGCTTTTATTTGCCTCACAATGTACAACAAGGATAAGTGTTGAGGCACAAAACCCAAGTTACTATTGAAGATACTTGCTATTACTTAGGGTGGGGTAAGTGGGCCATTGGGGTCTGGCATTTCCCGAATAATGGACGTAAAAAAATCTGTTACAATATTTTTACGTATTTACCCCAATAGATGCAGGAAACATTATGTCATCATTTTAATTGAAGTATGTAACAAGGTACAATCCTTTTTGTGAAATTTTTTAAAATTGCATCTTTTCGTAATTCACGCCATCATACTATTTTTTTTATTTATTTCCAAACGGTTCATGATACAAAACAAAATGTCGTATATTTTGAAAGTGCATAAAACATAGTATATTTTTGTTGTGTCATGTACTTGTGATGTTGATAAGGTTAAAAGAAAATTGGGGTGGCCCAGTTGCCCCGCGTTTGGGGTAAGTGGGCCACCACAATGGCGGGGTAAGTGGGCCAGGGGTGGCCCACTTGCCCCAACTCTTTAATATACTTAAAAAAAGTCATATTCACTGATTCATAGGGTTTGTCATATTCACTCCTATTCATTGACATAAGCCAGGTTAAAATCTGTAGCCCTAACTTTTTTTTACACAACTTGCAAAAATGACAAGATGAAAATTAACGTATTTTTTCTTGTAGTAAGCTTGCATGCCAGAAAAAGTTGCTATGCGGGAACTATTAAAGATACATCATTACTTTTTTTTACAAACACTCAAAAAATCATGTAGATTATTCCACTTGCCCCACCATATCTCTTCCAGTTATGTGTAAAAATATATTAGGGGGGTGGCCCACAAGGAAAAACATATTTTTTAATTTTATTATTTGCCAATTTGTGTTAAGGTTGCCATGGGTACAGTAATAACGTATGAGAGAATGGACCACAAAAAAAACAAGAAGTTCTTAAAGAACTAAAATAGCCTACTTTCATGTTACTTAAATGCTTACTAAAATTCTTATCATGAAAAAACTAGGTTCGTAACAGTAAGTGACATCACAACAACCGTTTTTCGACCTTAAATTCTAAAATAAATTTCACTAAACACAGCATCTAAATAAACACAGCATCTTTCACTAAACACAGCACTAAACACAGCTTTATTTGCAGTTATAAATTAGTATTTAATTTTTCGTAGAACAAAAACCAAAAAACTACTCCTCAATAAACATTTACTTGCTAAATTCGGCTAGTTTCATTTATTTTATTTCGAAAATTAAATAATTATTACTTAAATCGTTTGCAAAAATTTATATTTCAAAGTATAAATATGTAATATTAATCGCTTTTAAATAGAATGAAAACAATTTATATCAACATACAAAGATCTCGTAGTGAAATATTTATTTGACGTCATCTTAAATTGATCGATGTCTCAAAAATAAATTTATTTTAATTTATTGTCTAAAAGAATAAAAGTTTCTCGCGCGATTGTTGCTATGGCAATGGTGATTTATTTCTAATAACAAGAAGTTCTAAAAGAACTAAAATAGCCTACTTTCCTGTAACTTAAATACTTACAAAAATTCTTATCTTGAAAAAACTAGGATCGTTACAGTAAGTGACATCAACAACCGTTTCTACATTAAATTTATATACAAAAGAATAAATTTCACTAACCACAGCATCTAGCTATAATTTCAACTTCGTAAAGCCATTATTTTCATTTATTTTCTATCACCAATAAAATAAATATTACTTATCGTCCGCATGATTTATTTGCAGTTATAAATAAATATTTAATTTTTCGTAGAAAAAAACCCATAAAACTATTCCAAAATGCACTTAAAATAATAAATGTAACTAAACAAGTAGGTTTGTAACAGAATCTGTCACTTAACCTGCTTCCAAACAACAGTTGTGTTTAACAGGTAAAAGGCGCCAAACACAGCATTAATTCTATATTAAACATTTACCAGCTAAATTCAGCTAGTTTCATTTATTTTATTTCGAGAATTAAATAATTGTCGTTTGCAAAAAAAATTATATTTCAAAGAATAAATATGTAATATTTTTCTCTTTTGAATAGAATGAAAACATTGCTTACCTACATACAGAATCTTGAAGTGAAATATATTTGACGTCATTTCAAACTGATCGATGTCGCAAAAATAAATTTATTTTAATTCATTGTCTAAAAGAATTAAAGTTTCTCAAGCGATTGTTGCCATGGCAATGGTGATTTATTTCTAATAAAATGGCTTCCTATGCTTTTTAAATGAGCATTAAATGTTAAAGTTTTTTAAGTAATTGAAGTACTTAGAATTCGAATTCTTTTCTGAAATTTTCAATATATTCTCATTTGGATACGCTGAACTTTTTGACGTATATCACTTTTCCGTAGCATTTGTAGTTAAATTCAGTGATTTAAATGACTCGAAATTGAATTTCAATGCTAATTCAATGGGAAATTCGTCGACAAATAGTAGATTTTTGTCCGTCCGTTCGTACAGACAGACTGACAAAAAGTATGAAAGTCGGGTCTCTGAGGTCATAGCTTTCTAACAAAAGAAGAATTTTTAAGATCGGATGGATAGAACCGATTTTGGAAGGGGGGTACGGACAGACGGACGGACGGACAGACAGACAGACAGACGGACGGACGGACGGACATCGACCGCATGTCAATACCTACTTTTTTATTTTTTTTAATTCTTCGAATTAAAAAAAAAAAGAAAAGTAGGCTAAAAATGGCTTCCTATGCTTTTTAAATGAGCATTAAATTTTGACGTTTTTTAAATAATTGAAGTACTTCGAATTCGAATTCTTTTCTAAAATTTTCAATGTATTCTAATTTCGATGCGCTGAATTTTTTGACGTATCTCACTTGTCCGTAGCATTTGTAGTTAAATTCAGCGATCTAAATGACTCGAAATTGAATTTCAATGCTAATTCAATGGGAAATTTGTCATCAAATAGTAGATTTATGTCCGTCCTATAGCACAGACAGACGGACAAAAAGTATGAAAGTTGGGTGTCTGAGGTTATACCTTTCTAATAAAAAAAGAATTTTTAAGATCGGATAGATAGAACCGATTTTGGAAGGGGGGTACGGACAGACAGACGGACGGACAGACAGACAGACGGACGGACGGACGGACATCGACCGCATGTCAATACCTACTTTTTTATTTTTTTTAATTCTTCGAATTAAAAAAAAAAAAGTTGGCTAAAAATAAGTTGTTAGGCCGATTACATCCAGTGGTATGAGGGTCTGAAGTCGAATTATGCCAAAAAGGTGGCCCACTTACCCCACCTTACCCTATTCAGAAAACCTTACCGAAAGACATGGGCGGCGTGCCGGGTAGTGAAGCGGCTCCTGAAGACGAAGCGAGGAGGTTCCGGCGACTGCTCATCTTCTTCACCTTTACGGAATTCGTCGGACTGCTGTTGCCGGGCACGAACCCTAAGAGGACAGAGAAGAATAATCAAGAGCTGCTGGGGTCGGGTTCGAATCCCGGTCAAGCATGGATGCTTGCTACCGTCAATAAATGTTGTTATTTGTCTATGTGTTATTCCTTTCTTTGTGACTGTAAAAATTCTTTCTGTGTCTGTCCCCCCTTGACGAAAGCTTATAAGCGGTTCTCTGAACAAGCACACAAGCTGGAATATACAGTAGTGGCCAAAAGTGTGGACATTTTTTATAAGTTTCATGTAACTTTGTGTGCTTGTAATATATATTAATTTTCACTTAAATACAAACGTTTATACATTAAATTGAAGGTAATTTAATGTAGAATTTAGTAATCAAAATTGCCAAAAGTGAAAATAATATATTCTGCTAGCACACAATGTTGAAAAACATGAAACTTTCAAAAAGTGTCCACACTTTTGGCCATCACTGTATATGTACCATACCATACCATAGAATAATCAATTGAAATTTACATCGTACATTGTGGTTGTAATTAGATTTGCGATTTAAGGGGAGTCGGTTGGTGCTATCTCGCCCAAGTTAAGTGTCCCAACTTTCGGAACATTTTTATCAGGAACTATATATATGAGATATGTCATTATGAACTTTTTATATGTTATTAATATCAAAGTATAAAAAAATACTTTTACAGTGATATTTTTTTAAAAATTTAACATGTATTAAAAAACACAACAAAGTCAGATTTAAAGTTAAATTATTATTTTTTTTTGAGCTGAGATATTTAAAATTTCTCTGTTTAAATCAAAGAGCTATTAATGAGTAAGAAATAATAAAACAAAATATGTCGATATCTTGTATAGTTCCCCAGAAAAATTTTCCTCCGAATTTGCTTGTGCCTAGGGCACCTGAAGTAGCAAGTCGGTCCGTGCTCACATCACTTGGAGTATGCGAGTTTTCTATTACACCCTTCACATGATCTGTATGGAATGGCAATGTCAGATAACTTTTTCTATCAAAGGACATGGAGGTTCAAAGTCAACAGCGTTTTGCCGATGACTAAGCTCTCTCGCACCACTAACACTTTCGAAATCAAAGTATTCAAATATGTACTGCTATTCCCTATTCAAGAATTCTAAAGAAAAAAAAAAGATATTTCCACACCATATTTGACTATCGATTTTTCAACATGAATCTAGCTTTTCAGCATCAACCACTCTATTCCTGGTAAGTTTCCGCGACTACTTTAGGTATTTTCCTTGTGACTTCTTTGTAATAACGTGGGGCTGGGGAGCCTAGTCGGTTAAGCACTCGCTTAGCATGCGCAAGGTCCCAAATTCGGGTCCGGGCATCGCCAAAATAGCTGCCGACCTATAAACGGCCCGTGCAGCCAAAAATGTCCGACGAATAATACCCCGTGTAAGGGAGTGCACGTTAAATATCCTTCAAAGTCCTATAACGCTGCGTACGATGTCGCCCTTAACGGTTGCGTTGGGTGCCTATTCAGGTGTGGCTCGTCACCTGACTGTGGTTCTAAAATACGACGCCCGTCGCCAATAGCCTTCGTGTAGTTCTAGTGCGACGATAATTCAAACCAAACCAAACTTTGTAATAACGTTTTGGAATGAATAGGGTACTTGACTGTATTGCTAAAATACCTTCCAATGTTATTTAAATTATAGTTGAAAGTAAAAAATAACAAATGCAAATATAATTATTCGTGAAATAAATCGTTAAATTCCTTAAAAAATCGTTTTAAAAAGTCTTTTTTTTCACGTGATCATCATGTGATCACAAACACGTAGGTTTGGCTGACGTCACTATGAACTATAAACAAACCGGCGTGAGGTTTTTTGTTTTCTGATGAAACGTGATAAAATCTAATTACTATTGAAATAATAAATATTGAGAAAATGTAGGGCTGTTTTACAGAAGCGTATATTTTAAATTTGCCTAAAATCGATTCCAATGTGGTGTTTCAAAGTTTGTTTATAGTTCATAGTGACACCACAGATACCACGTGACAGCCAGAAAGCGTGTTCAGGAGTGAATTTTCGTCCTAATTTTTAAATTCATTTTTCAGCCTTTTTATGGGGTATTTGAAAAAATGAAAAAATACGGGTCTAATATTTTTGGCATAAGAACATTTTAAGCTAATAAAAAAAATTTAGTCAAATATCCTATTGAGAAGAGATTAAATGCTGAAACTTCATTTTCACTTTGAAAGTCGGCAACAATATAAACCAAAAGTGACTGACAAATAAAGAGAGCCGTACTTGGCCATTTAGTTCTAGCTTGAAAAACTAAGTAGGTATTTACCCTTAGCGATCTTAATTTATTATAACGATCGGATAATTTTCAAGAAAACTGAAAAATGAATATTTTTGATCCCTGAAAGTTGAATAAAAATATGGGTATGGACAATATTTTTCATTTGTTTTAGCTTGAAATTAAAAAAAGTTAGTTAATCCAATTGGCGTTCGAATTGATGGATTTAAATTAGTTTTAATCTTATTGGCGAGATACTATACTGAACACTCTTGCTCAGAAATATCACGGGTGCAAGCAATAGAGGGCGAAAGTTCATTCCGTAATTTTCACGGGAGCGGGAAGAAAGGGGTTAAAGATAAAATTAAATTTTCTCATTGAGTTTGCTTTATTTTTGCATGAAAATAAATAAATATAAGGATCTTAAAAATAAAATAGCATAGAAAAGAAAAAAAGAGGAAAATATCCTAGTTTAAGCCATGTGGCGAAATTTCAATCACCAAAACTGTTGGTCACGTAATTTAATATTTGTCCGCGGAATACGATAACTACACTCATAAAACGAAAGAGCGATTTTAACTCAGTCTGAGTTAATTTCACTCCTCCAGTCTGGAAAATGCACTTCTCCTAGAGGAGTGGATCCTTTGTATGCTAAAAGTCCGACAACATCACTCCAAACGAATGATTTTAACTCAGTCTGAGTTAATATTCACTCCTTTCCAGTGTCGAAAATGCACTTATCCTACTGAAGTGGATTTCACTCTTTTGTTTTAAGAGTGTAAGTCTTTACTTCCCTCTTAAATATATTTTGGACAAGACAACAACTCAAAAAATACGAATCTTAAATTTTCTTAAAAAAACTCAGCACCCACCTCTGAACTTGATAGCTTGGCAGTAGACCACCAAGTCAGAGAGTTCTTGCGCGATCTGACTGCCCGATTTCTTGTTTCTTTCGTCGTCTTCGGACGAATGCTGCTGGGCTTTGGACGTCGGGGTTTGCTGGATGGACGATGTCGGTGGTTTGTCGCGGTACGATTCCTCCTGGCTGGACACCGACTCCGTCCTCACAGTCAGAGAGACACTCTTGCTGACGGTGCCGGAACTCTGGCGGTCGGTCTCTGGTTCGACTTCTTGGAAGTTCTCTGTGGAGTCAATATTTTTTTGGTAAAAATCTTACACTGTTAAAAAGTTTGGTGCACGATTTCATTGGAATCCTGGAACTTTCTAGCTGCCTCCACCACTATTTGGATTGTGAATTTACCAATTTTGTGGCAAAATCAAAACTTTAATGTACCACAAAAATGGTGAATTAGCGCTCCAAATAGTGATGGCTGCTAGAAAGTTCTAGTTTAGTTTAGTTTGAATGTAGTCAAAGCTACACGAAGTTATTGGCGATGGGCATCGTAATTTAGAACAACACTAGAAAGTTCCAGGATTCCGCTGAAATCCTGCACCAAACTTAATAACACAGTGTAGCAGAAATACAATATTTTAATGGTGGAAATTAATCAGAGCGTCCATATTGAAACACGTTTGAAGTTCTCAACTTAGTTAGGGGCGCATTTATTAATGTTGCATAATACAGTTTTGCTTGACAAGTAAATTCGATATGTCAACGGGTGTTTGGTTTCACTTTCTTACTCCATAGCTATAATTTCAAAACAATTTTCCCATACAATCCTTATATTAATTGTCATGCTTAATAGTTAAGATCTACGACAACTTCTTTCTGCGGATTAGTGTATATATGCTTTTTTTGTAGAAATTTCAGTAGCAATAGTCTTTTTTTTTTTTTATAACTGTAAAAATATCGTAACATTACGTTTATCAATCGCAAATGAAGAACTTAGTAGAAGAACGTGCTAAGTGACATTTTGAAACAAAATCGAGATTTTTGTGTAATTGATCGTATTACTAACGTTTTTAACGATTACAACGATTACTTTTCCAAAAACTGTGAGTTTGGTAAAAAAAATTTTACGGTTTAAGTACCGTTTTTATCAGATCTGAGTGCAAACTAAAAACTTTTAAGATTATTTTTTCGCTTGCACCTTTTTGACACTTAGCACATTCTTCCACTAAGCTCTTTAAATGTTCCTGGTATTTTCACGTTTATTTCGTTTTTGGATATTAAGGTTTTCTTCAGAAACATAAGTAAAGTAGTTAAAATTACAATATAATGCATCGCTGTCGACAAGCAACTATTGTCGTGACGCATATGTTATGAAGTAGTTTAATGAATTGAGCGAAATATATCACTCCAAGCAGCACGCAGTTAAGCACCCAGCAGTTCGTATAAGTAAAATAGAAGCAGAAATAAGTAAAAATAATACTGGTGCTACATCGGTTTTTGCATACAAATGGATGTTTTTCTTCATCAAATTTCTTATACGTTTGAGTTATACTTCCTTACTTCATACTCAAACTTCACAAAACATATTTCTATACTATCTTTATATCCTTCATAAACTAGCACATTTTTACGATTAAAGTTAAGTCTGCCGATAACTTTTAAAAGGATATTTTATTTTCTGCAAATGCAGCATTCGAGTCTTACCATCGATAATGTACTCGTCATCCTCGTCGTCATCGTAGTCGTCGTCGTCCTCGTCGTTGAACGAGCCCGTGCTCGCCGTCGAAATGATGCTGTTGGTGCGGCCCCCTCCCAGTTTCCCTTGCTGGAAGAGAAAAAAGTTTCTTAAGAATATAGGTTTATAGAGTATTTGATTAATAAATTATTTTTGTGCTAAAGTTTAACTTCTTAAGACCTGAGAAAAATCCTACTAAAAATACTACTTCTTAATATAAACTTCCTTTTCATTCACATCTATGCTAAAAAGTATGTTTTGCAAAGAAATTAAAAAAAATATGTTTAATAAGTTACTTACGGGCACGCCTTAAACTCTAAAAATACAAATTGTTTGTGCTATAAATGCAACAAAAAGGCCGTATCACTTATTTGTAGTTAACAGATTATTTTAACATTGTTTTTAATGCAAAATGCTTTTACAATTAACTATTTTAGAAGAACTTTTTGAAAAGTTGGAGAAAAAAAAGTTAAAATAATTTTTTAAGAACTCTAATATTGTATTGACCCTCGTTCAACTTCATTTTTTTTTATAGAAATAAATGACTGATACCTATAATCAAAGGATGAAAACTGATATTTGGATCTTCTTCTATCGGACCAAGTCCGTTTCGGAAATACTTAACGTGTTAATTGATTGTTGGGCGGTTTTAAAAAATGCCCCCAAATGGGGCAACAGGTCGCAAGGTGTTATCCCAACTTTGTCCCAAGTGTAGAATTCTAGTTAAAACTTTCTTCTTAAGGTAGGCGAATACCCAAAATTCTAAAATTTTTACTATTACTTTAATCCTTTCCAAACTTGGCATAGTGATTTCAAATATAATGAGCAATGCTTTTTGTGCATTTTTTTTATTTAAATATAATTGATTTATTTTAAACAGTGTTTTTTAACTAAAAAAAGGGGTTTACGCCAACACTTCTAGCATAAAAAGTTTTACATTAATTTACCGGAAATTTTTCACAGATGCTATTTCAATATATATCTGTGCCATGAACCTCTCACATCTGATGTAAGTGTACAAGTTTTTTTTTAAAAAATGTCCAAGTGTAAGTTAATCGAAAAAAAATCATTTTTTTTGTGTGGTTAATTTATAACATTTTTCTTAATAACTTTTTTTCTTGTAATTTGTATGCAACTCTAGAGGGTCATTGCATGTATCAGTTCAAAACGAAGAATTTAACACAAAATAAATGTTCATAGGATGAAAATTCAATGTGGTAGACTTGTTGGCGTAAACCTCTCTTTTTAGTAGAAAAACACCGTTTAAAATAAATTATATTTAAATAAAAACAAAAGCCTCAATAGTATTATTCATTATATTTGAAATCACTATGCCAAATTTGGAAAAGATTAAAGCAATAGTAAAAATTTTAGAATTTTGGGAAATTTTGGGTATTCGCCTACCTTAACTTTTTTTTACTTCCCAGGTACGAAAATGTATGAAAAACTACTGATGTCAGGTCCCCTGAAAGAGAAATGCGTGTCCTTTACCCGTGTCTTGGTGGGTAGGGCGGGCGTGATGGAGACTCGCATCTTCTTGTTCTTGATGAGGACCCGGTTCTGCAGCTGATTCGGGGAGGGCAGCTGCGGCTCCTCGCCGTAGTCAGACTCGAACAGGAACCGCGTCACGAGGCGCTCGCCGAAGGTGCTCTGCGAGAACAAAATTGGTTTGAATAAAGAAATAACTCAAAATATGCGAATAAACCTTTCTAAGTACTTTATTTCTAATAATATATTTTTTAAATACTTATTTTTAATAACTAATTTTTTTAATACTTTATTCTATTCCTAATTTTCTAATAATCCATTATTTCTAAGTATTTTTAAATATTTTTTTGCTGACGTATTCTTTACGCTAATTCCCTCTTTAGTTACTTTACATACGTTTTTTTTTGGCTGTTTGAAAAAAAATTGACGAAAAGTACGGGGGAATTATTTCTTTATTCAAAGTAATGAATATTATAGATGTCGATTTAACATTTAGAAATCCTATTTTTGTTATTTTTTTTCTATTGGCCAATATGGGTGAAGATAATATACGGGAAAAAAACGAATTTCGAAATTATTTACTCTGCATTCATCTTCATTTCTGTACTTCACCACCGCTCTATACCAAACCAAATTCTATTTCTCTATACGAATTTCTGTATGAAAACGTCAGCCTAAAGTTTTTTAAGTTCGTTATTTGAATAACTTGATTTATCCTTCATAAATTGTTCAGGAATATGGTCTTCATTTGTCTAATATTTCCTATAACTTTTCAATAACCTTTTTCTTAACCTTTTAGTTTTGAGAATTTTCAATCATACCAAAATAAAGCAATGAATTCTTCGAAAATTTGTTATTTTACTTTTAATCGAAAATATCGTACCGTGAATATCTGTGCCATCTTTGCCTGCTGCGGCAGCGAGCAGTGGTTTTCGATGGACAGGATGACGGGGTAGGAAGAGGTCACAAAAGCACTACGGTTGATGGCATCGACAACACTCTGGAATGACATAAAAGCCAAATTTATAAATAAAAATAGAATTCTACTAAATGCTGAAGAGGAAAGATCATAAGTTAGCAAAACTTCAATTTAATCAAAGCCCCTGAGTTTCAGGTATATTTAAAAAGTTCACCAGCTGTGTTCCAGAAATGAACAAGCTTCTACATTCTTGTTTTCAGTATTATATTGGCCGAAAATGTTTCTAAATTCAGGTACTCCATTACTCAAATGGCGCTAAAATGAATATGTCCCTACGTTTGATAAATTTCCAGTATTAGTAAAACTATTAAATATTTAAAACACGGTCAACAGTTATCTGACATCTGTATACCTAGCTCTGCAACGGGATAAAAGGGCATTTCTCCATTCCGTTACAGAGCTAGAAAAGTTGTTCTCTAGTTGTACTGAACTCAATAAAATCGATGTCCATAGGATACATTTCTTAGGAAGTTCATTGTCACCTTGAACGGTATCTTCGTGGTGAGGGTGTGTCCGTGGTAGATGACCGGCATACCGTCATCACCGTCCCAGCAGTCCAACTCCACACAGCGGCAACCAGTAAGCAAGACCTGAGAGAAAAAAGTTGATTTTATACTGATTTTGAGATCTTTTTTGCATGTTCAACTGCTGGTATACGAGAGCTGTTTTTTTTTTCAACCTCCGATCTGCTGTTACAA
The DNA here is from genome assembly GCA_023701765.1 of Hylyphantes graminicola. Taxonomy (NCBI): domain Eukaryota; kingdom Metazoa; phylum Arthropoda; class Arachnida; order Araneae; family Linyphiidae; genus Hylyphantes; species Hylyphantes graminicola. The sequence goes on from CM043117.1 coordinate 65,375,192, forward strand.
AAAGACGGGTCAAAATTCAAACAAGATTTTTTTTACCAAAAAGTAATGTACAATACTACTTATTTCGCAAAATAATCACCTTGACAATTAAAACATTTGTCATATCTGTAAACAAGCTTTGAAATACCCTCTTCATAAAATGTAGGACGATATACGATTGTGTCTTCAGTTTATCCCACGAATTTTCTTTTGATCATGGAATTTATGATTCACAAACAACATTCAAGCAACGATCACTTTCCATAAAATTGTGTTAAAACAAAATACAATACCAAAATTATTATTAGAGTTATTACCACTTCATTTGCCACGCGCACCGTTTAAAGCTATTTATATTCTTTTAATAAGGAAAGAAAATTTACTATAGTTTCAAAGAACATCGTATGATCATTTTCCGATATTATTCTGACATTTCTACATCGATAGGGCATTGAAAGATGCTACTAGAAACGTCAGATTACACCGGGGTTAACTGAACTTTACGAGCCTCCAACATTTTCTCCCATTTTAACACCAAATGTTTTGCAGCAGCGAACCTTTTAAGAGTGGGCCATAAACGTACTTTTATGATCGATTCGGACCAAAATCTCACAATGCGGCGAGAGGTTTACGAGAGGAACTTTATCACAAACCAGAGATAAAGACTGTCCCAGCAGCTTTTCAAGTCTGGGAGTGGCATAAAAATGATGTGTGTTTTATGACAGATTTTTATATCGACACAGTTGTACCTTGCTTACAATGACCTGCGCTTTATTTTCAGAGTTAACCCTTTTTACCCTTAGGATCTAGGAACCGATAATTTGAAAAAACAACTTATATATGTTATAAAACATCATACGAATAATGCAAAAAAATTACAACAATAAAAGAAAATATTTTTTAAAAATGTCAGCAACATTGGTAAAACAACTGTTTGAGCAGCCTAACAAACACTATAGTGGACACTACTGTTAAATAATATTTTTTAAAAATGAAACATTTGTGTGTTGCATTGTATAAATGTTCAATCAACATTTGTACAATTTTTTTATCTGAAGAGTACAGGGGAAAAACCGCTTAATTTGGTAGAAAACTTTCCTTATCAGGCCTCTTTGGCGATGATATAGAGTTTTATCTTAAACTGGTTTAAGGACTGGTGTCTAAACTAACTGGTGTCCTAAACCATGACTTTTTTTACCTACCGAGATTCACACGCTGCATGATGGACTTCTACGCTTGGACCAAGCGAAGAAGAAAGAGATAAACCAGTTTCCTGTCGCCAATGTCCGCCAAGCAGACACAATTAAGGGACGACTCCTAATAAATCAAGCGGTTCTTCCCTTGTACTCTTCATCTATTCCTAAACATCCACGAATAACCTGCAGTTCCAGCAAGCTTAAATTTGATTTTTTTTTCGTTGAGAGTTACTAGTACACCTCGATATGAAGGGTTAGATGTATCCCAGTTTTCTTCACATCTATCATAATTATAAAGGCTTTGAGTGTTAAATTATATATTATATTATATTATATATTATATATTATATATTATATATATTATAAAAGCTTTGAGTGTTTGTTTTGGGAGGCCGTTGGAATTTCTGATTCTCAGCCAAATCTGTCTAATCTCAAGCGGCGGCACAGACAGTGAGTCTGTAGCAAAAGGGATCTAAAGACCTGATAGGGGAATCATTTATGACGGAGAAGAAATTGTCTGCTCTATCGTACCCGTTTCTCAAAACTATGAAGTAGGCGCTTTTAAATGAGCCAGCGAATCCATGGAATGCCAAAATCCCCATTAGGGGAAAAAGAGGTCGAGCAGGATTTCTAACCCAAATGTTAGTCTGTGGCCGAATCCATGGTATGAAACATCAAACTATCCTTCTTTGGAGGGTTTGCGAAACCCCCCCAGTAAACCCTGCTATTGGTTCTGTCTGGGAGAAAATACCCAAGAGGGAAAAATTGCTGAGTTTGCTCTTCAATCCATGGATTCGATGGCTCATGTTAACGCGCCTATAGTGTGAAGTTAGGGGAGAATAGGAGCTGTAGCCAGATTTTCAAACTGAAGTTAAAGTCTTTTCTATGTGCTAATGCAAAAGGAGAAAATAATTTTCCAAGCCAAATAAATCCGGCTTTATTCAATAGTTTTGAGGATTTTTTTTCATTATGTCGAATGTAGCGTACTTAATCGTCACTACAATACAACTTTTTGAAAGGGTAAGAATATTTTGTTCAAATATATTTTATTACAAATATTCGAACCCATTTCAAAAAGCGATATTGTAGAGATTTTTAAGCCAGCAAAATATATCACATAAAAACCCGTCTTCAAAAATCATCAATGCAGCAGCAGTTATTTGGATTCGACTTTTTTTGGTTTACCATTGGATTAACACAGAGAAAAGTCTTCGGTTTAGAGAACCGGCTACCTCTCCTATCATTTCTTAAGCTTTAAAATACTTAAACCTACCTATTTAAAATATCAGAGGTATTTATAAGTTTTATAATATTAACGTAAAAATTAATTAAGTAAATAACTTACCAATCGGTTTTCATTCTATGGCGAGATTCACGTATTTTTATACACAAATCGATTAACCTGCAAATTACCTTAAACTAATTTTTTATCCATATTTTCCCCTATCATTAAAGAGAGTCATACGTTTCTTTTAATTTGAGTTTATATCATGTAAAGATGGGTATTTGCAGGTCCTCTTGCGTTTCTTAAAAGCCCCCAAAAATATTTAAAATACTTTAAAATATTTTTATATCATTTTCTTTGAACATTCAAATATCTTTCATTTAATCGACTTAAAGTAAATAATCAGTAAGGTTTATTTTAAGTAAGATTTTTTTTGCCCTTCATTTATAAAACAGCAGTTCTTTGTGCGATATCTGCACCTAAAGCGAATTATAACAGTAAAAGTAACTAAAACGAAATACTGTCTGTTTATGTCTATCAAAATATTCAAACTGTTCCTCGAAAATAAGTATAACTTTAAGTTGCTTGATTACTGAAAGGTGGAGTGCCCCTTTTAACCCAGAAGCAAAAATATCTGCTACTCATATGTGTTAAAATAATGTGTCGACAACGTTCTTTTGAAATGTTCTGCTTTAGTTGAGCTATTTAACCACAATTTTCCAGGCTATTTTCATTACATTATAGAATTGAATAGTGCAGCTACCGAATAGCAGCGCTTGGAATTACAAATTAGCAATCCTTATTTTCTGTATCGGTCTACTAAACGGAGGAAAGATAAATTTAAATTAATCAAATTTACATTAATTATTATTTAACTAATTTTTCTTCTGCAAATTTTACATTTCGTGGGGGAAATCTCGCCAAACGGAATATTTGGCACATTTGGGAATTTAATGCCCTGCTCAAAACAATTAGGGGAGCACTTTGCGTACTTTTGTTAACCCTTTCAGTCGCAACTTTTTATTTTTTTATTCTAAAAATCTAAAATTCGGGAAATAGATTCATTATGCATCTTGAATGAAATGGTAAAAAGCAGGGGAAAAAAACTTAGCTTTTTTTACTAAAATTTTTTGGGGAAATTGGTATCGCAACCTTTGAATAAAATAAAACAATACATGTTTCAAAACTTTATTCATTAAAAAACTTAAAATAACTTTTTAAACGTCTAAGAACACAAGCGTGAAGAATTTAGGGTCAATTTATATCATAAAACTGTTTCAGGGGGAATTTTATTTTAGCACGTTTTTCATCTTTTCATTTAATTAAAACAAACATTATTTTAATTCTTTAAATGAAATGATTCTGCCATATAATGATAAATAAGTACGACCTTAACTTAGTGAGAAAAAAAATAAGAAGACGATGATTCCAAATGGAATCATTGGGGGTGAAAAGGTTTAAACCATTTGTTCCCATAATTTTTTTGATCAGTGTATTTGACACATTTTTGTAGGGTAAAGAAGGCTCTCTGCTTACTTGGCTGTAAAGTTCAACGGACGACTCCCCTTTCAGTTGGTGCCCGGTGAGGTAGGTGTTGTGCGACGAGGCCACGAAGTAGTGCGACAAGGGCTGGTCCATCTCCTGAGAATATAAAACAAGATTTATTTAGTTCCGTTTACACTCTTAAAACAAAAGAGTGAAATCCACTCCTATAGGAGAAGTGCATTTTCGACACTGGAAAGGAGTGGAAATTAACTCCTAAATAACTCGTAATCGCCCTAAATTGCTTCCAATCGCATTAAAATCGATCCTAATCGATCCTGATCGCTTTAAAATCGCTCGTTTGTTGTTAAGATTGTTGGAAGTTTTACAAAACAAAAGAGTGACATACACTCCTATTGGGGAAGTGCATTTTCGACACCGAAATGAGTGAAAATTAACTCAGACTGAGTTAAAATCGCTCGCTTGTTTTAAGAGTGTACTCATTCAGCAGGGTATTTCTTTGTAAGCTAATTCTTTATCTTAAGCTAATTCTGTAGCTTCCTTTGTAATTTTGTTACGAGAAAATGAGTGCTATGAGGGTCAGCACAAATACCTAATACTAGCCCTCGCAACCGAGTAATTACTTTGTTTGTCTTAGATGGTTTAGGATTAGGCAGTATGCAAGTGGTTCTCAACCATTCCTACACACTCTTAAAACAAACAAGCGATTTTAACTCCGTCTGAGTTAATTTTCATACCTCCAGTCTTGAAAATGCACTTCCCCGAAAGGAGTGGATCCTTTGTGTGTTAAACCTCCAACAGGATCACTTCAAACGACTGACTTAAACTCAGACTGAGTTAACATTCACTCCTTTCCAGTGTCGAAAATGCACTTCTCCTACTGGAGTGGATTTCACTCTTTTGTTTTAAAAGTGTACATCTGCAATATAATAAAAAATAATTTCATCGTGTCAAAGACAAAGGCCCTCGCCAGATAAGACGGTGAAAAATGCCCCCATTCCAATCGGGCTAATTTTTTTTCTGAAAATACCTCATAGTATGGACAACTTCTCAGCCAAGTTTCAGCTCAAAAATATGACGCATTTTTGAGTAAAAAATTAAAGTTTTTTTTCTTTTTAAATTGATTATTCCCTGAATATATTTGATAAATCCAAAAAACTACTCATGAGTTTTTAGATATCATTGAGTAGTATTCTCAGAAAAATCCGCTCATAAATCTGATCGAGCGATCATTCTTAAAAATGCAATTTTATTTTTCAAAAAAAAATTTCATGCCAAAATCGTTTGGTCACAACTTAGGATTTTGTCTCTACATATTCCTCTATTATCAATCTATAATATATTTTTTTTTTCAGATTTTTAAAATTATTGGACGATAGTTTAAAAAAATAATTCTTAAAACCTGATTTTTTGCTCTAAAATCCATAGATTTAAAAATAGCATGCCCACCGATTGCGCAATCCCGTACAACGCAATGATGCGTGATGAATCTACATTTCGTCGTTTTTCGCAATGCATCACGGGATACTGATTCACAAAAATGGTTTTTCCGAAGAGTTACATACAATAAAAACTGCATTTTTAACTTGCTTCTTTCTCATGCCTTACAGAAATTATTAATACGCATGCAGCTATAAAATTATACTAGCGAAACTTGTAAAAAGTTTTAATTAGTTAATATTGAATATATATCTTTTATTAGTCGAATTATCTCATGGTGCCATCTGGTGGCGTATGGCATGCCATGTGCAAGAGCTTGCGAACTGCCTTATGGGATAATGGTTAACAAATGGCTTCACCTTTCCCCCTAGAGGCAGATCTGCTACTTTCTAAATCTATGCTAAATTCTTTGGTCCGAAAGAAATTCTCCCAGATTGAATTTCCCCGCCTTTGTTAGGAGTGCCATCTGCCGAGTAAGTAGTGCGAAAAGTCAGGTTTTAAGAATATTTTATTTTTTTAAAACTATCGTCCAATAATTTTAAAAATCTGAAAAAAATATATATTATAGATTGATAATAGAGGAATATGTAGAGACAAAATCCTAAGTTGTGACCAAACGATTTTGGCATGAAATTTTTTTTTGAAAAATAAAAATGCATTTTTAAGAATGATCGCTCGATCAGATTTATGAGCGGATTTTTCTGAGAATACTACTCAATGATATCTAAAAACTCATGAGTAGTTTTTTGGATTTATCAAATATATTCAGGGAATAATCAATTTAAAAAGAAAAAAAACTTTTATTTTTTACTCAAAAATGCGTCACATTTTTGAGCTGAAACTTGGCTGAGAAGTTGTCCATACTATGAGGTATTTTCAGAAAAAAAATTAGCCCGATTGGAATGGGGGCATTTTTCACCGTCTTATCTGGCGAGGGCCTTTGCTTAGAATCGGTGCCTTATAGCGTCGGCATTATTTAAGGATGCGTCTACAAGTGCGACGAATTGCTATACGATAAATTCTTAATTTTCCATAACTAGCGATAGATACTATAGTAATATTTCGAATATTTATATGATAATAGTTATTTTTGCAACTAGTGCCGAAAATAACACTTTATTAAGCGAGTGGCTTTTATTTCACGAGATAGTAGGTGAGTGAAATAATGAAAAGAGCTTAATATAGTATTATTTGACACGTGCTTGCTTACAATATTTTTTATAATAACGTGCAAAGCGTGAAATTTGTGTTCTTACTTTTGTCTTAGTTAATTTCCTTTAATAATTTTTGTAGAACTTGTAGTTTCCATGGAGATATTATAAAATGCAAAATTAATGAACCAATAGAAATAAGTGAGTTTCATGACCATTTAGTTTCCATGGATACATTGATTACATCATTTTGTTTTTCTGCCAATCAGATACTCTTATTTACTTTACCGCACTAGTGCCGAAAGTCCCATTTTTGGCATTGTCTGTGACGTAAGCACGTAAAGTGTCATTTTCGCAACGTTTTATGAATGAATATGATATAAAAAAGTGAATTTTTTTGCACGTTGTTACGTTGTTATAAAAAAATATTTTTCCTGAAGGGAATGGTATTTTCAAAATGTTTACCTGGGGATCCGGCCGCAGAGACTCAGGGACAAAGATGTAATTGCACTTGTCCATGAGATATCGAGCGAACCCTTCGAAGGACAGACAGCATTTGTTGCGCAGTTCCACGTCGGGTTCATGTCGCTGAAATAAGAAATTAACCCTTCTAATTCCAGTGAATGGTTCTCACAAACATACAAAAAGGTAAGGTTCCTACCTCAGGAACCTCAAGTTTAAAAGGTTATCAACCACAAGCCTGGTTTGACAAATCTATATTTTACCTTTATACTGATTGTCAGTACTGGTAAGTCAGCCAGTTGCGTTCACAAATAGGATGTACAAACAGAAAAATGATAGACATAGTAATAAAATAAGATTAAATGAGTGCTGAATTGTCAAGTTTAATATTTTAATTTGTGAGAATTAGTAAAAAGTTTGCGTATAAATACGTTTCTGACTTCCCATCCTTATCCACCCCTTTTCTATACCTAAATCTGTTTCGTTTTGAGACCTTTTAAAACATTTAGGGGTTAACACGCTATCGACAGATGGCCCACGAAGATTTAACTAAGTTAACGAAGATTTAACTAACACGAAGACCACTAAGGTTTTCGACATTAGAATACGCCACACCATAATCTTAAACCTACTGATGAAAGTTAGTGCGGAGGGACCACGTTGTCTCTTGCACTACACTTAGCACCACAGGCCTCTAAAATTTTGGTCCCTCAGCCAGACCTTAAGGGACTCATGAAAGATCAGGCCCTGATAATAACACAAAATGCCACCCACCTGCACTAGTTGCGCAACTTCTTCCTCGGTCTTGTGCTCACCCTGGTGTTCGGCCAGGAACCTCCTGAACTCCTCGGGTCCTAGGACCAGGGTCCTGGAGGTGTCCACTCCGGCACAGTTGGTGACGATGCTGGCCGCGGCGATGGCGTCGCAGATCTTCTTGTGCTGCGAGTTGTCTAGGTAGTCGAAGGGCGTGTTGCGCGTCAGAAGGCCTGAAAATACGAGTGGGTGGTCAAGCGGTTAAATTTACAGAGTGTCTCGAAAAATGTCCTTTAATTTAAAATATTTGGATAATTATTTAAATTGCTTTTTTATCATGCGACAGAAGCGGAAAACTGATTTGCGGCTTTCAACCAAGTATTGACAACGTTATACGAAGTTTCCACTTACGGCATCATAAATTTCTGCACTTTAAATTTACTTAGCATGGTCACTAATTGAGAGAGAACCGCAGATAAAAACGTAAATACGGTTTTCGTTTCCGCCGTGCCGTGTGTTCAAAAGCCAATTAAATTACACTGCTTATGATCATTCGGCACTGCAAATATGGCAAACATTACCGTAACCCTCCCGTGTAAAACGAGCATTAAATAATGTTTCTTTTTAAACAAAAAATACTTTATAAATATTATTGTAAGTGGTGCTATCCACACGGCTGACTCAACAAATAACCCTTTCAATCCCAATGACAATTTGGCACCATCATTTTAGAATTTTTTTCAGATTGTTTATAGCCATTTATGATACCAAAAAGCACATCATTCGATTCTTCAAACTTATTTCCATTAGAAAATATTTTTTATTAATCCCAATAGAAGTCAGTCCTATTATTTTTTAAAATTATGATAAGAAACAAGATGATGCCAAAAGACATCACTGGGACTGAAAGGGTTAAGAACGGAGAAGCTCTCTGTGACGTCAAGCTATCCGTTCTTTTCGGATTGTTGGCTTTTTCGAAAGAGAGGAACGAAAAATGTTCTGTACCTGTAAAGCATAGTCGGTCGTGAGTGAATAGATTTCTTACTTTATTTTCTTCGAAAAAAACGACTATCCAAACCGGACGGATAGCATGGCATCACAAAGAACTTCTGTGGCCTTGAGTGTGAGTATTCCGTGGAATTTCTCTTTATGCAGTACGTCATACTCCAGTATTTAGCTTTTAAATTCCATCTAAATATGGAAGTAGAAATGGTGCCACTAGATTTTGGCTCTTGCTTGGTGGTGTAAATATGCCCGTTTTATGCTGTAAATGACTCCGTAACTACTCACCGAGGACTCTCTTCGAAGTCACCTCCACCTTGCCGACTTCATTAGGACTGTCGTCCACCCCGTTGCTCCTGGCCACCTGCTCGAACAGGCTGCGCAGGTCCTTCCTGGACCTGACCAAAAATGACCTGAACAGCTCGGCGAACTGGATGAAGTCGAGCTGGCTGGAGTGCGTGATGGCAGGGCCGCAGGTCAAGGGAGGGGAGGAGTCGCCTCCCTCCGAGGAGGGGGAGGCCGAGAACAGACGGCTGCGGTCCCTGGATGGGAAGAAAGTCGGCTCAGTGGCTGCGTATTATTATTCCCTAACTAATGCATTAGCTCCATGGGACAGACAATCCTTCATAACGTGATTCCTTTAACGTGAACAATCAAATACAAAACTGGTCTTTCATGTTCTTTGTCATGCATTTCTCTGCTATCTTGACATGATCGTCAATCGATTTGCATTTGCTTAGTCTACATTATTTATTACATTCAGTATCACTATTCATTGGGAAACGCTACAAGTTAAAATATAGCTATGCAATAATAGTGAAATCGATGCCGGTTCGCACTACCCTTCAATTGAGAATCTGTTTCTAAACCGTGAACAAAATATGCGCCCCCAAAAAAGCAATAAAATTGCCAAATATAGTATCTCTTGCCCAAACTAAAATCGCTCTTAACCTTTTTCAGAGTGGACTCTTCCACAATCAAAATATTTTAGATGCTAAGAAGTGACAGGCGAACTGTACCAGTGATTGGAATTGAGAGCCAAGGGGGCTCGCGGGAAGTCCAGTTCGTCCAAGGCCTCGGCAGACTTGAGTGGGAACCTCTTTGTCTTGAGAGAAGGACTCCTTCGGGAATATTCGCTGAGGATTTCGGAGGCCAAACTCGACTGGGACTTAGGGCTGCAATCCTGTTAGAGAGAGCAGAGGATAAACGCATTCAATTAATGATGTTGTTACACGTCGTGGATAACAACAGCTTATAGTTTTTTTTTTGTCATTTGTTGCCTGATGGAGTTACTTATGAATTGGTGTTCGAAAGTGAGTTTTTGAAGAATATTTTACTCTTTAAATTTTTAAATGTCAACTGCTTGCTGTGCTGCTGTATAGAAAGAAAATAAATTATTTTCCTCCAAGTCACTCATTTAGAGAGTGAAACGAAACCGAAACAACCGATGAAAACGCAGTACGGATAAGAATAATTAAAAGAGCGTTACATCATCTAAAATATTCGCATTACGTTATTTTTTTTTAGAAAAGCGTCAATCCAAAAATATATTCATGGTTTGGATGGGAATTCTCATAAATAGACACACTCATACATGGACATATTAATGGACATCACTAAATTTCTCTTCACACTTCACTTAACATCCATATATAATTTTATGTTTCCTATAATTTTTATTTAATTAAGGTAGGCGAATACCCAAAATTCTAAAATTTTTACTATTACTTTAATCTGTTCCAAATTTGGCATAGTGATTTCAAATATAATGAATAACGCTTTTTAGGCAATTTTTTTTATTTAAATATAATTGATTTATTTTAAATGGTGTTTTTCACCTAAAAAAAGGGGTTTACGCCAACAGTTCTAGTATAAAAATTTTTACATTAATTTAACTGAAAATTTTTACAGATGATATTTCAATATATATCTGTGCCATGAAAATCTAACATCTGGTGTAAATGCATAAGTTTTTTTTTAAATGTCCAAGTGTAAGTTAATCGAAAAAAAATCCTTTTTTTGTGGCTAATTTATGACATTTTTCTCAATAACTTCTTTTCTTGTAATTTGTATGTAACTCTAGAGGGTCATTGCATGCATCAGTTCAAAACGAAGAATTTAACACATAATTAATGTTTATAGGATGAAAGTTCAACGTGGTAGACTTGTTAGCGTAAACCTCTTTTTTTAGTGAAAAACACCGTTTAAAATAAATAAATTAAATTTAAATTTAAAAAAATGCCTAAATAGTATTATTCATTATATTTGAAATCACTATACCAAATTTGGAAAAGATTAAAGTAATAGTAAAAATTTTAGAATTTTGGGTATTCGCCTACCTTAAAGTCTTTTACACTCTTAAAACAAACGAACGATTTTAACTCAGTCTTAGTTAATTTTCACTCCTTTCGTTGTCGAAAATGCACTTCCCCTATAGGAGTGGATTTCACTCTTTATAGGAATGAATTTCACTCTTTTGTTCTAAGAGTAATTCTTTTAATCTTAATTTAAAGACTGTCACTGATGGAAAACTGAAAATTATAAATTATTGTTTTCTTTTGATAGGTGTATCAACCCGATGTCAATTTTTTTAGCGATCAGAAAAGCTGGCAATAAAATTACAAGGTCAGTCGACATAAACCCTTTAATAGCAGGAGCGCAACGTTGATCCATCCAACTAAACCAAACCATTAGCAACACTCTCTTTAAGCGCGTTTACATGAGCTATCGTATCCATGGAATGCCAAAAATTTGGGGAAAAAGAGGTCGAGCAGCATTTCTAACCTAAATGGATTCGATGGAATCCATGGGTTCATCAATAGAATCCATGGTTTCGATGGCTCATGTAAACGTGCCTTTTATCTGGTAATGTGCCGTAAAGTTAGGAAGGAGGAGTAGGGGTTGCTATCATTTCAAGTTGTTTAAAGCAGGGCTGTCAGGTTTTTCGATCTACTGCGCATAACAAACCGGCACTGAGGTATCCCAAGATGCGCCACTTTAGCGCATATTATAGTAAGCGAAACGGGCACCGAGGTATCCCAAGATGCACCGCTCTAGCCTGTTTCTTTTGTGCGTTACTGCGCACATACGTGGGCCGCTCTCCGCTCGATTCTCTTTCCTAAGGTCGCTTTTTCACTGAAGGGCACGGCGACGGTAGAACCGGATGACGTCATAGAGAGGAATTTCGAACCGTGCCGTGACGTATAGGGGTTGCTTTTTCACTGGACGGCAAATTTGAACGGCTCAGCGTTTTTCATTCGCATTTGTTGTTTTGCATTCAAGCGGCAAGGAGCTAGAAATGGCTAGATCGAACGCGATACATAAACATAATATACGCCTGATGTATTTACTTTATTTGAGAAGAAAAAAGAGAGGTATAACAAAAAGATTCTGGATGCACAATATACTAAAAGCCAGATGGGCTAGAATCAAAATCGCAGTCCAAGAATTTAAAAATTTCTTTCCAATCTTTTTCTTTGTAATCTCTATTCTTGTAAACTTCCTTCCGCTTATCCCATATGGAGGGCTTTGTCTCTATCAATTCAATTAGGTTTACTATGTCGAAGTTAATAACAGTCTTATTATTAGAACACATCTTGGAAAAAGAATCAAAACAAACAAAATGCCGGCACGGTCGAACAGGGAAAACGACAACCCGTGATGCCGTTCCGGCCCGGAAGTACGTCACAAACCGGCATGGTTGCCGTCCGGTCTTAGTGAAAAAGCTTCTACCTCATTTACCTGCATTTTCCACTCCCACGACATCGTTACACGGGAACCGGACCGGTTTTGCCGTCAATGAAAAAGCGGCCTAACTCTATGTAGTGTGCTGATTGACTGACGTCATTTTGCGGACCGCCACTAACTTAGCATGCTCTCTTTTTGACGAATTCTTCAAAATGTGAATGAAATACAACACAAAAATGCATGAATCGCGTCCTTACTCGGATGGCTGCCAACGACGTCTGCGATTTCTTCTTCCTCAGCTTTCCCGTACTCACTCCGAAGCTGGCAACTCGCTTGAAGCCTGACGCATCCATTGAAGTAGAGCTACCGACCGAGCCAAGGGTCCACTTTCTGCCGCCAAACACCTGGAAAGATGAATTAAAAACAGCTGGGATCATCTTTGCTTGGATGACAGTCAGCGAAATACAAATAGTTGTTAATGTATGAAAATATATTTTTCTTAACCCTTTTGACAAGGGGCTTCTTGATTTTAGTTCATGAAGTACTTTATTAGAAAGGAATACTTTTTTTAACCTGTTATGTTCATCAAGCTACATAATATTTCGATGGTTTTACAGATTTATTAGTGGGTGATTAGTCTTTTTAGAGATATTGCGTTGTAAAATTATGGTACCAAAAATATAATGAAAACAAAAGTTAGTATCGTATTTCCAAGTCACCAAAAAATTCATCGAAGCAGAAAACATAAAGAAATATTGTATTTGAATATCCTTTTAGGAACAGTTTTATACGATTAATAACTAACTTAAGATCTTGACAACCAATACATAATTTCATAGCAAAACCTAAGTCTAAATTAAAAAAAAAACGTAGTTATTTAAAGCTACAAAACACTTCAATAATTCTAAACAAAAAAGCCATTTGTTAATAGAAATGAATGAGCCACATAAAGTCCGTTGAGTGTTCATCAACCCTCTAATGCATACTGTTACCGTTTGGTAACAAGTAACATAATCATCCACTTCATTCTATTAAATTAGAGCTCCTCCAAGACAAATCTGTGTTTTTTTTTCATCTATTACATTTCATTTTAAAGTTTTAGTTACTAATAATCCTCATAGATGACAGTAGTAAAAGTGTATTCAAAATTAAAGAGTGAGGTTATTAACTTTTGTGAAATGACGTTTTTTGCAGTATTCAAGGAATAATAATATTAGTACTAAATACTAATAAATTGTTTTGAAAAATTAATCATAGTTAAAAAGGGTTATTTTGAAATATTTTTAGCAGTTTTCTAGTCATTATTATCAAAATTGGAATTTTGCAGTTGGTTTTTGTCATATGGAAAATTTTTTAAAAATTGAAATTATTTAAATTCTAATGCAGTTAATTTTTTTTAGTATTTTTCCCATAATGTGTGAGTATTAAAGATACATATAATATTTTTGGGGGATGAAAATAAAAATTCACGCATATAGCGAGGTTCACAGATTTCAGTCGTACCTGTATGGCGTCTGCAGGGGTGGGTCCGCAGCAGACGAGATCTTCGAAGTACAGGTGGAGGTACTTCTCCTTGAGCCACGCGATCCGCCGGTCGCTCAGCATCTTCTGCTTCTGGAGCTCGCCAATCGCGAACTGGAGGCCTTGCAGCCACAGCTTCATGATGGCGGAAGGGGCCAGCAACTCCAGATACCTGGCGGGTTGAACAAATATTTTTTAAAATGAAAGGACTTATACATAACGTTTGCATTTTTTTCGTATCCAGAACGGAGGTAGACTTAATTTCTCGAGTGAAGCGCCAATATCTCTAGTGCGACAATAAATCAACTCTACATCACTCAAGTATGAACTAGGTTGGCGAAGCTGTTTACTGTAGAGTGAACGAAGCGCGCTGCGTATGCTCTGGTGGAAGTAAAGATCAAAGATTAGGAGTGAGGTAACTGGAAGAAACCATGTCAGTATTAGTGATTTCCAATGTCGGCCAGGAATTACGGAATTAGAACCACTGTCAATCCTTTTCAGTTCGAAAAAAAAGAGACCTACAAAACTACTTTGTCTTTACAACTTAGTCGAAAGCACTTTTGATAAATACAGCCAAACAATGAACATGCAATATATCTTTCGAACTAACCCCTTCACTACATAGTTGTACACAGTATACGTCCTCTCAATACGATCATCAACTACCAGGACGTACATACTACAGTCAACAGCTGCATATGACTAATTGATTTGAAGAACATCTTTGCTATTATGGTCTATACGGAAGAAATTAGGCCTGTGAGTGAAAGGGTTTGCCTACCGGTTTACCTACCGAAAGGGTTGTAGCTGCCTCAGTTACTCACAGTCTACCAAAAGGATCCTCAGATTGGAGATGAGTTACTTTGGCTTTTTACTAACTACTTTCGCTGTTATTCAGAAAGCATGTGGTAACCGCCACAGGATTAATAGTAATTCGGATTATCCGTGTTTGGATTAATACGGCTAGACTGTACACAAACAATCCCTCCCTCACCTGTTGTCCGACAGGCACGTCCCATAGTGCAGCCTGAGACAGGCCCTGTCGGCGTCATCCGGCAGCCCATGACGTCTCGTGACGGGCGTCGCGTCGCACGGCGTCAACGCGACGCCCTTGACGCTGCTCAGCTCCAGGTATCCCTCTTCGATGGCGGCGTACGCGACGTCCGACGTCTCGTAACGCAGCAGGAACCCGGGGGACACGGGGTCGTAGTCGGAGCTGATGAGGTTGTAGTCGACCGGCGCGCTGCCTGAAAATGGAGAAATGGATATAAATACAGTTTGTACAGTAAGTACCCTAGCCTTTCTCTAATTTGTGGTAAAACTATGGGTGCGTTACACATACACGATTTCCAATTGCAACTCAAAAATCAATAAAAATATAAAGATAACAAAACAAAAACTTTAAAAAATATTTTTTATGCCAGCCTCCCTGTGCGCATGCGTGAGTTTTTCGAAAACCTTATTATTATGACGTCTGGTTTTGGGAACTCGTGCATCAAACTTTAAATTTGCGTCTCTTTTATTTTCAACAATGACTTAAAATCAAAATAGTTCTATGGTAACTCTCTTTTGTGTATGCGCATTTTTCTTAAAACCTTAGCAGGATTTCCGAGTTGTAGAGCAGTTTCGGAAGCACAGAAGGACCAATGTATACAAATATATATTTCAGAATCGAACAGTCACCTGACTGTGGTTCTAAAATACGACGCCCGTCGCCAATAGCCCTCGTGTAGCTCTAGTGCGACGATAATTCAAACCAAACCCAAACTCAGAATCGAACATATCTAAACGTGTAAAACAAAAAGTATCCAATTCAGATTCTCGACCTTATCACGCTACTTTTATTAATTTACTGTTGTTGGCTTTAAATCACGCCTACCTACACTCTTAAAACGAACGAGCGATTTTAGCTCAGTCTGAGTAATTTTCACTCCTTCAGTCTGGAAAATGCACTTATCCTCTTGGAGTGGATCCTTTGTGTGTTAAACCTCCGACAGGATCACTCCAAACGAGTGATTTTAATTCAGTCTGATTTAATATTCACTCCTTTCCAGTGTAGAAAATGCACTTCTTCTACTGGAGTGGATTTCACTCGTTTGTTTTAAGAGTGTAAAGAAACCGCCGTCAAATGAAAAAGTACTGGATTTTCAATACAAATTTATGTAATATTCACAATTGGACCTTACCTTTAAGTGTGCTCCACGGTGGCCTAGCCCAAGTGATAGTCCCGTTATTCCTCTCCAACCTCAAAAAGACAACAGCCGATCTGGACGCGTCCTCGTCCCAGTGTACACACGTACAGCCGTGGTGCAAGAACTGCAGTAGCTGCCGGCCCTCGGATTTAGGGTCAACTGGAAAGAGGCTGGAGAAGGGTCCGCTGCACTGTACCTCGTATAGTGAGTCATCCTCGGTGGTTTCTGGTGGTTCGTTCTCTGCCTTGATGGAGGAGGGAAGCGTGTCATCGTCCCTGTAAATGAAAGAGGATTAGTTTTTGGAATGTGCATGTTTCACGCAAAGAGTTCTATAGTAGGGTAGAGGGCTGGGGAGCCCAGTCAGTTAGGCACTCGCCTAGCATGCGAAAGGTCCCAGGTCCGGGTATCGCCAAAATAACTGCCGACCTAAACGGCCCGTGCAGCCAAAAATGTCCGACGAATAATGCCCCGTGTAAGGGAGTTCACGTTAAATATCCTTCAAAGTCCTAACGCTGCGTACGATGTCGCCCTTAACGGTTGCGTTGGGTGCCTATTCAGGTGTCGGCTCGTCATTTGACTGTAATTCTAAAATACGACGCCCGTTGCCAATAGCCCTCGTGCAGCTCTAGTGCGACGATAATTCAAACCTAACCTAACCTATAGTAGGGTAGATACTGAACTTACCAACCGCACCATGGACCAACGAGGAGACAATATAGGGTGGCATGTGGGGCCCAATGGCCGAGTGGTTTGGATCGCAGGCCATAACGCTAGCAGTCCGCGCGCTGTAACGGGCGCGGGTTCTATTCCCGCCTTTCCTTGGGTGTACTTCCTTTCTCAGTATCAAAATTATAAATTAACTAGCACTTTTGCCACTTTATTCGGGCTCCGTATAGTGAGCCATGGCTGCTGATGGCAGCTCAGTACAAGTCGTTCCTCTACCCTACCATAGAACTCTTTGGTTTCACGTCGTTAGTGGAAATAGTTAAAGGTGCATTGTTTTCATTTTTGGTCCATCTGGAATAACATTTGTTTGGAACAAATACATTATTTTCTTACTTTACTGAACGAATGTACACTCGCTTAATTTCTCCGCATAAAACAAAATATCATTTACACCAAAGTTTTCCAACAACATTGACGTTTTGTTAATGCTCTGCACACTTGAAATTTAATCGAATAAAAACCAATGAAGTTTAAAAAATAGCAGGATTTAAAACGAGTTGTACGTAAAGATTTCTTAAAAAGAAAAATAACAGACAAAAAAAGGTCATTTTGCTAGTGAAATTGAAGCAATGAAATTGCAGGAAGCACAAAAATGAAAATAGGACGGCTACTATATCTCAAAAGAAACTCATAGTAAAGCTAGACGAAGATAAAACAACATAAGTGATGTCCTTCCTGAAGCTCAAACCTTGTTCCACAAATCTTTTGGCGCGAAAAGGCGCTCCGTTCTTCATTGAAAGACTTGTAGAAAAGAAAAGCATGTGTTGGAGATATGAAAAAAACTGTAATAGGGCTAAACACAATGCTTTGCAACATTCCTTTTTAACTAAACAAAATTTTAATGAATTAAAATATTATCATTTCTTCCCTTTTATCGTTTCGGTTGCATTTTATGTCATCATAAAAATAATGAACAATTAATTAGGTTAGGCATCGGATAGTCATGGTGTACTTAAGAGGATGAGTTATAAAAGTCAATAAGTAAAAAATCATACAATCATTTGCAATTACCCAATTGATGCACAATTTTCTCCAAAATTGCTATGAACTGTTTTAGCGGGAAAAAAAGTTAGGAGGATTTAAAGGTGCATACTTTTCATATTTGCACGGAACCGATGTCGTATCCTTTTACGAACAGTTCAGATGGTGCGGATTTAAGGTTATGAGACTAAATGCCAAGAGATGCATCGAACAAAATTGCCTTAAACATCATTAATGCCAGCAACTTATTAAGAACCAAGTCATTTTTTATCCAAATAAACTGCTGATACTAGTCAGCTGCGTCAGTCTCCCTTTCCGAACGGGCTCGTACGATCGTGAGGGTATTAAGGAGAAAGTTCAAGCTCTTCAAAAATATCGATACCGAAGCAGAGGACTTGTACAATTCGTTATTTGTATAAAATTTGTTTTTCAGAAGTTGCTGGCATTGATGCTGTTTAACGCATTTTAGTAGATAAAACTCAAATTTAGTCTCAAAATTTTCAATCAGCGCCACCTGACCGCCGGCCGAAAAGGGTTAAAGATATTTTTGAAAAGCTTGAACTTTCTATTTTACACCCGCATGGTAGTGAAGTTTGTAGAAACTCCCTCCCGTTTCTTCCGATACCCGTATGTGGGGTATAGTCCGACCACGATAACTTGGCAACCAAAATATTTTGATTGTGGACCATTCCACTTCGAAAAAAGGTAAGGAAGGTTTTGGTTTTGGGCAAGAGTTACTATGTTTGGCGATTCATAGCTTTTGGGCTCATATTTCTTTAAGGTTTAGAAACAGACTATCAATTGAGGGGTAGATCGAACTTGCATCGGGATTACTCTTATATTTTCCATTAATATTTAAGTTATAGCGTCCCTCGGTGTAATTCCTAGTCACAGTCATATTTTTAAGTTTTAAAACCTTTCATCAAAATGAAAAAAAAATCATAGAAGTATACAGGAAAATATACTCAGTGGAACTTATAACATAACTACGAGTTTGTTTAGTAATTTTTGACTTTTTTTTAGCAATGGTTAATTAAATTTCTGTAAAATAATCATAGATTTAGTTATTTCACGATTCAAAATATCAAAGAAATACACATGTAATCGTTAACCGCTACCAGCAATCCTCTGTAGCCGATAACTGATGTGCAGGGGCCCGGATGGCCGAGTGGTAAGCATCGCAGGCCAGCAGTCTGCGTGCTGTAACGGGCGCGGGTTCGATTCCCGCCTTCGCCCTGGGTGTATTTCCTCTCTTTGTGACAGTAAAAAATCTTTCTGTGTCTGTCTTACTTGACTGTAAGATTCGTCACCAAATGGGCGCTGAGCGCGCCAAGTGTGGACTGCAAAGATGCGCGCCAAAGACTGGAATGTTCGTTTTCAGATAAGAACGGACTTAAAAGTGGAACTGTGTGGTGGTGAGGGGCTGTTATGCCCAGAACAATAACTAAATCTACTATTATGGCAGTGTATAATAATTATATTCTTAAATCTATGAAAAGCTTTAATTAATTGATTATTTTTAAACATCCCTGTAAAATTTAACAAAATTAAAGAATGCTATCTACAACTTAAATAGTGTTCTGTCTTCCTGGAGTTTGGTGATGATGACTGTCTCTGATTTTACCCACCAAACCTAACTTTGACGAAGACTTATAAGCGGCTCACTGAGCAAGCACACAAGTCGGAATATATATGTAAAATACCCTACCCCCTAACTGATGTGCAGTTCTAGTGAGATACATTATTTACAATCGCACTACACCAACAAACCCTATTCTCGCCAAACGCCTTGAGCCGGCAACCCTTTCTCCTTCGGCTTAAAACCTCAATTCAAAGTGGAATCTTCCACAATCAAAATATTTTGATTGCCAAGTTATCGTGGTCGGACTATAGCTTTCTTGTGTGCCCGGATGGACGCCGGGCAGAGATGATGCTGAGAGACCTCAGAAGAGGTAATCATTTGTTTGGCTCTGATATATATTGAAAGAATAAAGAAATTAAGGAGACAACAATCTAGCATTTTTTCACAGTTTAGGTCATAAAGGGTTACCTGCAAGAGGTTTCGAGCTGTGCGTCTTCGCTCTCGAGCCTGGCCCGAGCCTGTTCGTGGTCGTGGAACACCTGTATCTCGTCCAGGACCCGGTGGGTCTGGTGGATCTTCTCCATGTTGATGAGGCCGCCGACGCCGATCCGGGAGAAGAAGTGGTCCTCGCCGTAGTTATCCGAAATGAACTGCAACGAAATATATTTTAAAAGGTTATGAAATGTTGCTGTTTTGTTGTTGACTTATTCCTCTTAGTCCAGCCGCTGGCTAGACCTAGTCCATGAGCTCGAAAGTCTTCAAAGAAATCAAAGACTAGAAGAGGACTAGATGACAGAGATCAATTTTTTACACACCAAGACAGTGTAAAATGTGATCGGGAGAAGTCTGTTACTCTTCAGAGTTACACTTTGCGCACTTTAAATAGGTCTTTCGTCCAAGTTCAAAATAGCGACCCCTGGTATCCATTTATGAGCCTACTAAGGGTGGACTGTATGCTTATTGCTCTATCAGCCCTTATGGTAAGTGCACTATCAGGAGCCTGTCTTATTATAGCAACGGTGGAACGGAGAAAATGAAATGTACTATCTTCAATGATGGCAAACAAAAGTAAAAAAGAAAGTTATTAAACCTTTTGGAAAGCAAGTGCGATGGAAAATTATCAAGTATCCATGACAGACATAAAAGAAGGGTGGTGTACATATTTTTACCTTAATTACCTAATATGAAATTTAAGGTAATGATTCGTGGAAAAAAACAAAATTGAATAGCGGCGCAAATATTTTATTCAATGGATGTGTGTGGATGGATTCATTTGTGTGGATGGAATCCCAAGAAACAAACCTTGTTCAAAATGGTATACAGATTAGTCTGAGTTGCGTACCATTATGAATGGGTAGGCTTCTTGTGTTTTCGAACTGAAACATTTAAGTTTCCTGAACATATAAGCATGCAATTTCCGAACTATGTAAAAATTCCGAACTACTAATTTAACCCTTTCGTTACTGAAGCGCCCCAAAATGCCCGAACAACTAAGGATTCGATAACGTTATTCCTATCAAATATTACGAGGAAGCAAAAATCCTTCGTAGCGAAAGGGTTAAATAAACTATTTGCGGAAATAATCAATATGTTGTTTTCTACACGAGTCTTCTTATGTATCTTGAGTCAAAGTTGCATCTCTAAATAAATCCAATAACCCATTCAATTTTAAGGCATATACTTACTTGCAATTTGGCGTCCTTTGGCGCGACCACAACCAACGAGGGAGTCCCTCTGAGGACGTCCTTAAGTTCTCTGAGGAATGTGCCAAAGAAGGGCAGAACCCGGGCCCTTGGCGACGAAAGTGCCTTCTCGACAGCCCCGCAGTACTCAGGGCTGAGTCTGGGGCTCAGAAGTGCAGCCCCAAGCATATCCAGGCAGGCTATGTGGTCACGCTCGGGTAAGGAGAGCCAGAAGGGCTTCAACTTCTCTGATCTGGGGACATAACATAAATTATTATACAGCTTGACATTTATTGTTGATGATTTCAGTGACGCTGTGTTGTGGCGAATTTTAACGCATTCTTAAGAAGGATTTTTGATTAAAAATTTTTTAATAAACGTCATGAAAACTAAACTATGTACGTATGCGTAGACACGAACAGTGGAACAGCGTCTTCAATGACTAACTTTATTTGAACTTTTATTTGCTTCTATCTCTTTTATTTGCCTTTCTTATCGTTTGCAAAAATTAATTTATACCTCAAAGAATAAATATATTGCTCGCTTTTAAATAGAAACAAAACATTTCATATCAATATACAAAGAATCTCGTATGTGAAATGTAGTCTTTTCAAACTGAGTGATGTCGCAAAAATAAATGAATTGTTATTTATTGCTTAAGAGAAATAAAGGTTTTCGAGCGGTTGTCGCATATGGCCATTTAACTCCAAAAAAATGGCTCCCTATGATTTTTAAATCAGCATTGAATTTTTAGTTTTTTTAATAATTGAAGTACTTCGAATTCGATTTTTGTTCTGTGATTTTCAATATCTTCTAATTTCGATAAGCTGAATTTTTTGACGTATCACATGCTTGTAGCATTTGTAGTTTGGGCTATGAAAGTGAGTGACAGACGGACTGAACGAGTGTAATAACTTCCACTTTTTAAGTTTTAAACTTAGTATGGAAGCTAAAACCGTTTATCATTCATTAGACAGACCAACTTATGAAATTCCATCCCAAACATTGGCAAATGCCCAACGAAAACCATCATACCATTTGAATGAAGAAAAATTGCTCTAGGATACGAGTCACGCCCGATGTAAGAAAGTTTTCGGAAGCCTTTAATATATATTGATTGATTCGTTTCAGACAGTATATTAAGAATGTGGGTTTATCAAAAGTTACTCAACGATAATGTGAAATTTCTGGGTAGTTCATAAATTCTATTGAAGTTTTAATCACTATCGCAAATAAGGATAATTTTTGTCCAAGCAATAAGTTTTGAAAATAAAAACAGATTTGTCACTAAAAAAACGTATTAACTCGTGCACACTGCAAAAAAAAAATGTAGTTTTACCACGAGCATTTGCCCTTCCATTTTTATGGGCAACAGCCTTATTTGATGGAAAGCGCGCAGTCTGATCAACTGAATAAACTGCCTTATCTCTTAGACTGTCAGAAAATTAGGGCAATTCCCTAACAGCTTCCCTAATCCTTTTACAGTTTTAGAGTATCTATTGTTGGATGGCGGGCATGTGTTTTTTTTAAGGGGCGGGCATGTGACTGGAATCTCTGCTGCCGTTCCCAGCCCGTTATTTTACAGGTATTTTTTCAACAGTATTACATATTAACACGACATTAAATTTTGTTTTTTAAGGCCCCAAGCCCTAAAGTGTTAGAGACTACAGAGATCAAAGTTGAAGTATTAGAGTGGAGGATCACGTGACCTTCAATGCTTACGACGGGACGCGCATGGAGGCCGCCATATTGTCCACTGGAGAGCAAAATTGGAAGGTTATGGGGCCAGCATTGCCATCACATTAAGAAAAAGAATACTGCGAAAATTTCTTTAAAAGCCACTAAAATATTCCAAAATGCAGCTATTATTTTTATGGTTAATTTCAGAATTAAATTATATTTTTTTCGTAGCATTTTTCTCCTTAAAGAGATGGCAACACTGGCCCCATAACCTTCCGATTTTGCTCTCCTCAGGACAATATGGCGGCCTCCATGCTCTTCCCGTCGTTAGCATTGGAGGTCACGTGATCCTCCACTGTAATACTTTAACTATGATCTCTGTGGAGGCTACTCACTTGAGTCCCGCCAGTATCTCCATGGCTGTGTTGAAGTTGTTGAGGTTCCAGCACGTGGTGGCGACCCTCAGGATACACGAGAGGACGGCCTTCCTGTCCTCGTGTGTGGGCTGGGACACGATCAGATGGGTCACCCATGAGCTTACCTGGAATAGATTAGGTTAGGTTAGGTTTGAAATATCGTCGCACTAGAGCTACACGAGGGCTATTGGCGAAGGGCGTCGTATTTTAGAGCCACAGTCAGGTGACGAGCCAACACCTGAATAGGCACCCAACGCAACCGTTAAGGATGACATCGTACGCAGCGTTAGGACTTTGGAGGATATTTAACGCGCACTTCCTTACACGGGGTATTATTCGTCGGACATTTTTGGCTGCACGGGCCGTTTATAGATCGGCAGCTATTTTGGCGATGCCCGGACCCGAACCTGGGACCTTCCGCATGCAAAGCGAGTGCTTAACCGACTGGGCTCCCCAGCCCCTCTGGAACAGATTAATAACTGAGTGCTTTTACCCTATAGGACCCCTTCAGATGGTGCTGATTTAAGGCTGTGAGACTAAATGTTAAGAGTGTTATCGAAAAAGTTGCCTTAAACAGCATCCATGCCAGCAACTCTTCTTTAAGAGCTACGTATTTTTTTATACAAATAAAAGACTGATAGAAGTCACCTGCGTCAGTATCAATATTTTTGGACAAAGAAGAGCTTATCCAGAGCTTAGACATTATTTTATACCCGCATAATTGTATAGCTGAGGTCGTAAAGGGATAGGGCGAAACTGACATTTTTAAGTTGTATTGAGAAGTAGCTTAGTTTCTATATACGAGTATTGTTTCAAAACCAGATAAGTTCACATTTGACCTAAACCACTTTTGTGCTGAAATGTCAACACACAGGAACACATTGTTAGCCATAAAAATAAAAGTTATTTCTGGGGAAAAGTGGACCTGAGCGTGGAGCAAATGAAAGTGGCCCAGCTTAGAAGTAGGGATAAGACTGGAAATGCTGCCAGTCAAAAACAAACGCAAAAAGATTGGACATGTGAAGAAATTGATCGCTTTAATAAGCCAAAACAGACGCTTGTCGAATTGTTTGTCGGCAACTATGCAATATTTACCTGCGCACTGATATCATCAACTTACGCCTACACAGCCCGCAATAAGATCTGAACTCGCCAATAGTCCACGTGTAGCTGTAGTCTAGTAAACAACTAAACCGACCAATAAAAAAACAGGCTTGTCAAGTGAAGCTATGGAATGCTTGAATAATTTATGAATTCAACTTTCAGACGTCTTCAATAGTTTTTCTCGCCAATCATCTCTCTGTATTCGTCACTCCATGCCGGGGCCAGTTTTGTGATCGCCTCCCTGTATATAATTAATTGTGAACTCAAGCAAATCGTCCCAGATATACCCCAAGCTTGCATTTAGGACTTCATCTATTACCTCCTGAAACCTCTTGACCAGACCCCTGACCGCATTTTCAGCCGGGTCTCCTTTTCCCAAGTGCAGCGTAACCTGTCGCACGTAGTGTAGAGGCGGGACTCGGTAGAATAGGTCATGTTCAGCTGACGTCAGCTGCAGAGCCACAACCTCAGGAAAATGAAGCACCGTCTGGAGAGATTCCAGTTCCTTCCGGTAGAGGGAGCAGCGCTCCGGTCCTTGCTTTTGGACAACGGATTTGCGGATCTCTAGAGGAAGATAATGGTAGGTAATGTTTAGTTGATGGTATAAATGTTTGTGGGACTTCAGATAAGTGGCAATAAAATCAATAGATTTGGATTCATGAATCTTCATTAATAAGAATGGTAATACGTTTATCAAAACACATGCAATGGTAATAATAACGACTCTAGACATATTTCACAGACACTGCAACCACAACTTTTTACTTTAAAAAGTTATTGGTTAAGCCAAATGTATTTTGTCCCTTGAAAACTTTCAGAAATATTGTTTGACTCGGTTTTTTACATTTAAAGATTCAAGTTGTTCAACAACAACAAAATTTTGATAGTGAAGATTCATGAAACATGTGACAGATAAAAGTGTCATAAAAGGAAATACAAATTGTATTTTTCAAAACACATAAACTCTCACTCCATCACGGTGCATTCATTTCAGCTAATCTTGTAATTCAATTCACGTCAGGCATAAAAAAATGAGTAATGAGTGGAGTGAAGTAAGAGATATTTTGAGTCTGAAAATATTGTAACTAATGCTGCCCAATGGTGCACTTACAAAATTCCTTAAGAAAATATTTTGTACTCAAACACTCATTCAATATTGTACTTCTTAGCCAATTCTGGAGTGTTTTAAATAAAGAAAATATACACGTGCATTCAAAACCTTTTTTTTTTAAATAAAAATACGTTTTCAACCTGCGGCCAGGGTAGTAAGCTAATTGTATTATATTAAAACATAAAAGTTGATTGACCGTTTACATCTTTGTCCATTGAGTTGCAAAAAAAATATCATATAAGTTTAATCATTCACAGAACAATGAATAGGAAATATAAATCTCAACGCACAATAGATACGTTTTCTTTTTGTTAAGTTTTCATAAACGATTGTGTTGCTGTATCATTCTCTCATCTCATATCTTAGAACGTTGCAGACTACTTTAAATCATTCGTTATCCCTGTATTTTACTTCTGATTTTTATTCAGAATTTCAAGTTAATTCAAGGCATCTGAATGAGGCAATACCTAGCGTAAACTTTTTAAATTGAAGAAGAATAGGGAAGAATTGGTTACATGAAAAAAAATTTGCAATTTAAATGTAGGTAGAGTCAGTGGCCTATAAAAAAAGCTCAAGAACATTGAGTTTTAAAACTAACCCTGCAATATTTTATACCTGAATATGTTACATATCTATATAAGAGCCAATAATTATTACAGCACCAGCTTGGAGATACTAAACAGTCTTGAAGTCTGCAGTTTGTGGAGTTTTTTTTCAGTAACTTGGTTTAAAAATTAAATTGTCTAACTATATTTCTAATTATACGTGACTATTAGATTAGTTGTCGATTTCCGATGATCCAAATTTGACCAACATCGATAATATCTTTAAAACCACACAGTCGGTAGTTAACCATACAGCACCATTATAGATGGCGCGACGCACTTGCGAGTGGGCGGTTCCAAAAAACGTCATTCAATCATAGCATCTAATGTACATACTCACCGTCATCGATGTCTTTGGTGGAGGTGATCAACACGTCATCCAGGAACCTCGCGTCGAGATCTTGCATCACCTCCCACAGCTCCGAGGATATGGACCTGAGGGCGGAGCTTGAGGCCGCGATGAACGCCCATTTGGTGGCCCGGAACTCAAGCACCACGTGGTCGTGGCCACGCCCCCCTCCCGCCCTCCACTGCTCCAGGTCCCTTGTTGGTTGAGATTTTGTAGGGAGGAGGGACTTGCTGTCCAGCAGCACGCACTTCTCCACCCCGATTCCGAGGAGACGGTTTACCTAGATAGCAAAAACCATTAAATTTTATATAAAACGGCTAAAATTGAACTGAAGCGCTTCGAATTCGCGCACGTTGACTTTGATAATGCGATCAATTTAAGCTCCACATTGCGAACACTCTCGTAAATCAGTATTTAACTTCCCAAACCATGCGAATTCATGCCCAAGGCCGTGTTATTCGAGCAAATGTTTGCATGGCGTTTCAGTTAAATTTCGGCCTACATGCGCAAACCAGAACATATCCCTCCTGCAACAACTGTGCCAATACAGATATAAGTCCCGAGCACGTGCTATCTTGCCCGGCCATATTGGGGAGTATGCAGCGAATTGGTAACTCCCCCTTCCACGATATTTATTCCGACAACTGCTTTTAGATTGCGAGGCTGTGTGGAGGCTGCACGGCCTTATTTGACCTTCGAAATTTCTGTCCATAGACAAGACAGAAATAACACATTCCAGGCTAATAATATTCTATCCATACATCAAAACTTTTTGTCATTAGAGATATCATAGGTGCATTTTGGTCAACTCCTGTCTTTGTTATCTTATTGTGATTGACACGGCTACGTCAAATATCTGTTCTAAATAACCCAAAGTTCTTACCAATGGTACACCATTAACTTATGGCTACTTTTGGGCCACCCTGATGTTTATTATAGAAAACTGAAAACGGAGCTTGTGTTCACAATACCACACTTCCATGCGTGCCAAAAGGCGCGTTTACATGAGCCATCGAATCCATAGAATGCCAAAATCCCCATTAGGGGAAAAAAGTCGAACAGGATTTCTAACCCAAATGATAGTCTGTGGCCGAATCCATGGTATGAAACATCAAACCCTCTTTCATTGGAGTGTTTGAGAAACCCCCAATGAACCCTGCAATTCCGGTTCTGTCTGGAAGAAAATCCCCAAGAGGGGAAAATTACTGAGTTTGCTCTTAAATCCATGGATTCGATGGCTTATGTAAACGCCCCTAAAGAGAAAAAGAAACACAAGTTCATATTCAAGATAACACTGACCCCTTTCATAGAGAAATATGTCTAAGTATAAAAAAAAGAACCATAACAAGTAGTCATGAAACAACTCACCTTCTTTTTGGTCCTCTCTTTGACTTGGTACACCCTGCACCCATAGGCAGGCAGTCTTTTGCAGTTCTGTATGTACAATTTCTTCAGGTGGATCTCGTTCTCGTAGACTCGGGAGTGGAACAGCTTACGTTTCTGCTCCTGCAAATGTAAACAGAAGCACGTGGTGAGCTTTGGAAGGTTTTTTTTTATTGTGAATGGATATACAGTTGAGGAAAAATTTCAAAGGTTAAGCAAAAAATTATATATATACTTTTTTGTTCACATCCCTTCTATTTGGGTGTAATGAGGTGTTGTTACGGTGCATCAATATCCACAGTGACAATTTTATTTCAATTGAAGGCTTCACAAGAGACGGCAAAAAATATCTTACTTTTGATTTTAACAACGTTTTTTTAAGTATTGACACTGTGCCACTGAAGTAGTGTTCTGGTTACTGAAGTTTATCTGCCCAGTGCAGTAAAAATCAGCATTTGACTCTTAGACAACTGCTGCAAGCACTCCATAACTCTGACCGATTACAAAGTATACTGAAAGACAGTTTTTTAAGAACAAAAGAAATGTCCAATAACACATTGTAGGGCTTACTGCAGTTCACCCGCCATTTTGGTACAAATAGTGTAACTGTGACGTCATTGATGAAACCTTAAATACGATGTTTTAACTGTCATTTATGAAGGGTAAAGATTTGCTCCACTGGAGATCATTGCTTTTTAGTAAGGCAAAAAATTACAAGAGCAGGTGCGCGTGCAATGTTAAAACTGAATGTGACACTTGGCACTTCCAGTGATGAATTCCGTCCGAGGGACCAGTAGGGGTACCAAAGTGGTACCGCTAGGCGATTCACAAGCCCAAGATTCATCGACCCAAGGCGATTCAAAGCCTTGAAGTGTCAAATGCGATTGTCTTTTCACCCCGAAGTGAATCATGGCCAACATTTGTAACCTTCAGTTTTAACAGTGTATGAGTGGTTAAGATTTGCCACACTGCATATCATTACAAAGTGCGTACAGCAAAAAAAAAAAAAAAAAGAAATATATATAGCAGTTGCGGGCAAAATTACCCGATTTATGATTAACTTTATGGCCTTTCCCATGTTTTTTGCGTTCCTGTGCTCCACTGCATATCATTACATAGTGCGTGCAGCAAAAAAAAGTAGTTGCGTGCAAAATGACCCGCTTTGTCTTTACCTTTATAGCCTTTCCCATGTTCTTTGCGTTTCTGTACATAGGGGCAACACATTCCTCCAGGACACTGCTGTCCAGGCTGCCCCCTGCTCCTTCTTTTTCTTTCTCCTTCTCCTTCGCGGCGCCGTTGGAGGTGCCAGAGGAGGAGGTGCCGCCCATCCAGGTGCGGAGGAGCGCGGTGCTCTTGGACACCGCACTGTTGAAGGTGCTGAGGCGCTGATCTTCGTTGGAGGTGCATTCCGAAGGGCTCTCCTGAGAGGAACGTGCGTTTTATGATAATATATGAAGAGTACACGGGAAGAACCTATTGATTTCGTACAAAGCTTTCCTTAATAGGGAATTTCTTTGGGGAATCCTCTTTGTAATAGGGAATCCTCTTTGTAATAGGGAATCCTCTTTGGGGATGGTAGCAAGAAATCGCTTAAACAGGTGTAAAGAAGCCAGTTACTCGCTTTGTTTATCTTTCGCGGCAACCCTGATTCACGCCAGAGTTGAGTGGAACGAGTCACACGTTTGTACCGCAAATGGAGAACCGAAAGAAAAACCGGTTTCCGGTCGCCAATGTCCACCAAGCAGAGACAATTACGGAAAGACTCTAAAAAAATCAATAGGTTTCTCCCGTGTACTCTTCATATGAAGTAGCAATTACAGTAGAACCTTGATTATCCAATCTAAATGATTAATCCGGAGGTAGGTCATATAATCGAAAATTCCGTATAATAGAGAATTACATAAAACAGCAAACTTATAGTACAGGGGAGCGCCTAAAGTCAACGGAACTCAAATTTGCTGATTACGTCGGAAATACGCGCTGGTTTTTCAGTTGTAAACATTGCGTTGTAACTTTTAATTATCACTGAAACTGGGACTTCCTGGCAAAAAGAAAAATTTAAAACCTTTAATTTTTATTTTCTATTCTAATTTTTTTTTTAAATAACTGAGAGGAGTTCTGGGAAAAGTGCTTATTTTTGGATTTATAGTAGATATCACTTGGATTCTCACAATTTTAGAAGATTCTGGGAGTTTTCTGAAAACTTGTTATTGACAGATTTTTTTTTCAATTGAACAAGGTATTGTTATTTTAATATCACCGTATTTCATAAACACCGAGATCTTCCGATTTTAGAATCACAGAAGAATTCCTATTTCAGAATCACCAGAGACTTCCGGTTTTTGATTCGCGGAAGCTTGCGAATAGTTGAATTTTTTTTTAATGTTTACTTCGTTCAATATGCGAATTGGTTTCTCCGAATTAGTGTCGCATTAGAGCTACATTTCGGCTATTAGTGACGGGTCGCACCAAATAAAAATTATGTTTTTTCATTCAATTAAAAGCTCATTTCTTTCAAAAAGAAGTATTCTCTGATTTTCAAAACATATATAGCATTTAATTGTGTACAATAGACTTAAAGTCGCAGTGCTTGGCGATCTTGCCCCCCACCAAGCCAAGAAAGTCATAAGTCATAATTGTAAGAAGCAAATTTTCCGGAAAAGCTAACTGACTCGCCAAATTTTGGAATTTCCAAATTTGAAGAGGTACTACTAATGAAATCGGATAATTAAGTTCTACTATATACTTTCAAAAGTTATTTTTTCCAAATCAAATGCAATTTCCGACACAAATTGTCACTTAGAGTACCATAAACCCCTTTTGAAAAAATCACATTTACCAGGGTTAAACCTGAGTGCATCGAATTGGTTACTATTTCTCTGACGTAGATATAATGAAACATTTCAAAATGCAATGAATAAAACTATCCTAATTGCTTCTTAAAAGGAAACCAAAGCAAAAATGTAGTATTAAAAAAAAAAAACTTTTAATTATGTGCAAAACAGTTGTTTTTACAACAATCGTATAAGATCATCACAACATGGGTCTCTATGCCTAATAGATAACTTTATTAGCTTTTTGTTTAATATTATTATTATTATTTTTGATAAAACCGTTGTGTAACGCTTAACTGTTTTTTTCTGCTTCTTTTTAAAATTCCAAATAGGGAAGTGTGAAAATGATTACTATTTCTTCTCACCATGACTTCTAACTTTTTCAATAATCATAACAAACCAATATTGAACCATTGGGTATCAAAAGCCCATAAAAAAGACGTTAAGGTGACACTGACCTACATTTCAACTATGGTAACTGGTGCTCCGAGAAAAAGCCTATACCGCTGATAAATTTCTTGACGAAGTTTACAAATGGTCTACTTTAAACTTGATGTGTTTTTTTTTACCAAATATGGTGTTTTAAAGAGGTCCTA
The DNA here is from genome assembly GCA_023701765.1 of Hylyphantes graminicola. Classification (NCBI taxonomy): domain Eukaryota; kingdom Metazoa; phylum Arthropoda; class Arachnida; order Araneae; family Linyphiidae; genus Hylyphantes; species Hylyphantes graminicola. The sequence goes on from CM043117.1 coordinate 65,406,352, forward strand.
CCTAATGTGAGATATTTTTCAACAATTTTAGTAAATATATATCGATGGTATTATCTTTCTTGTTGGTTGAGTTGTTTAATATTAGCAAGTAATGCAAGTGAAGAAAGTTTAATGATGTTGGGAGTTTCCTTTATTTAGAATCACTGCACATAAAACAGGCCTATACTTAAAAAACGCATGTTACTTTCGCGTAAAATTTTAGTTCCTTTGACAGTATAAAAGGGACTGTCAGTCCCATTAGAGCTAATGCATTGGTTTTGAAATCACAACTTTTGCAGAATAATTGCTTTGCCATTTTATCCCATTTTCGCCAGATATGGGAATTATCATAACATCAATTTAAAACACAATTGAATATCAAAACCATCCGGTTATTTAATTATTAATTGATTAAAGTTTAAAATAATGTCGCCTTCTGCAGTATATATTTGGCATTTTAAAACTTGAAAAAATATATATAAATAACAAGATAAAATTTTCGTTTCAAATTTGTTTTAAATTGATGTTATGTTGATTCCCATACCTGGGGAAAAAGGGATAACATAGCAGAGCAAAACTTCTGCGGAAGTTGTGATTCCAAAAATAATGCATTAGCTCTATTTGACTGACAATCGAAGTGGTACATGTATATTTTTAAGTTTAAGTTTGTTGAAATAATTAAAATATACGAAAAAGGAAATCAATAGTTTTGAACATTTTATGTAGGGCAAATTAAGTTACACAAAAAAGGTTTTAAAAAAATAATAATATAACCTATTACCATTTTTGTTCGGTATTAAAGAAGGTGGTTGGTATATAAATATAGCATCGAAAATCTATCTCTTATACTTTTTGTCTGTTTGCCTCTATGTAAGAGCGGACGTGTGTCTACCTGTGAGTCGATGGCCTTTTTACAACTTCCGTACTTAAGGGGTCTAAGGAGTCTTAAAAATGTGTAAAGAAGGAACTACAAAGCATAGTTTGATCTTTCATGTAATTTTTTAACTACTCAATATACAAGTATAATTTTTTTATACGTAGTTCTACAAGATTTATTTAATATGAAACAAATTTTAAAATTTATGAAACTTTAGCCAAAACTAAAATAAATGATATTAAACATAAAGCTATTTGAACACATTGTGATTAGGCTTGCGCGGCAAATTGTGAGGTCAAAATTGAAGACATGACCAAGAAAATGACTTTATATTGTACAAATATGTACAAACAAAGACTTATACCTAAATTCTCAGCTCAATTTTAATTAGAATTTATTTTAAGAACTTTTTTCTAAAAAAATTTATAAATTTTTTTGAATTTTTATTTAAAAAAATTTTAAAAATTATTTCTAACTAAAATTGAGCTGAGAATTTAGGTATAAGTTCTAGTTTGTACATATTTGTACAATATAAAGTCATTTTCTTGGTCATGTCTTCAATTTTGACCTCACAATTTGCCGCGCAAGCCTAATCACAATGTGTTCAAATAGCTTTATGTTTAATATCATTTATTTTAGTTTTGGCTAAAGTTTCATAAATTTTAAAATTTGTTTCATATTAAATAAATCTTGTAGAACTACGTATAAAAAAATTATACTTGTATATTGAGTAGTTAAAAAATTACATGAAAGATCAAACTATGCTTTGTAGTTCCTTCTTTGCACATTTTTAAGACTCCTTAGACCCCTTAACCGATTTAAAAAGAAATCTTTTATATCTGAAAGAAATGATATCAAAGACTAATCTTTTATACTTTTTTGTCTGTCCGTGCAGATATATATCTGTCTACCTGTGTTCTATGTGTTTATAGCCTCTTTCGAAATTCCAAGTGGCAACGGCAACTTTCAGAATTTTTTGCTAGAAAGATATGTCAAAGACTTATCTTTTACCCTCTGTGTCCGTCCGTCTGTCTACTCGTCCTATAAGAATTTCTATGACTACTAAACTATCATGTAAATGGGCTTCTGAAGATTAACAATTATTCAAGAAGAATTTTAAGGAATGAAAAAATAACAAATAACAAATTACCGTTGCAAATATTGCATTCCATTACAAGTATTTATTTTAGAACAGACTTTTTTTCAGGGAAATAAGATTTTTCTTTCAGACTCAAAGAATTCTGACGTAAAAAAAGCAGAAACCTTAGGTATTTAGGACTGCAGAAAATATTCTGTAGATTTTTTGAAGGAAAAAGTCAGTAATTTTTCTGCAGAAAACATCTGAAGAAATTTGCAGGTATTTTGGACTAAGGAAAATAATCTGTAGATTTTTGCAGAAAAAAGCTTCGAATTTTCCGTAGAATTTATTCAGTAGATTTTTTCTGCGGTCCCAAATACCTGCGAAATTCTGCAGATTTTTTTGTAGATTTTTTGAAGAAACTTTTTAGTTTTGATATTTCAGTTATTTTAGATCGTCTTCGTTTACAGTGTCACCGTACCTTGGCGTCCTCGGAGATGGTCCTGAGTCTCTCCTGGTTGTGTAGGGAGGACGGCCAAGTCTCCTCGATGCGCAGCTGCACTCCCGCCAGCAGCGCAGCTTCTTCTTTCGAGCACGGGAGGTCGCCGCTCACCACCAGACGCTGCAGCTGCAAAGAGGGACGCATGCATGACTTAAACAATTCAAAAACTTATTTATTTAACCCCAATTAAACGTCACATAATTTAAATTACTTTGTCACGTATCTTCAATCATCATCATTATATTTGGCACGGGTGGGCCAAGTCCTTCTGTTGGAGACTCCACCACATGACAACTTACTCTTGACCTGGATCTTCTAGTTTTTTTACTTTTAAGACTTTAAAATCCGACTCGACAGAGCCAATCCATCTTAGTTAGGTCTACCTCGTCTTCTTGTTATGAGAGGTTTGGCAGAAAATACCCTTTTGACCGAAGCTTCATCTTTCATGCGTATTATATGCGCAGCCCAGTTCATCCTATTTATTTTGATAGTTTTAATGACATCAGGTTCTTTAAATAAACTAAATCTCATAGTTAGGACGTCTTCACCAAGCTCCATTCTCCCTGACGCCACCAAGAATGCTTCTCAGAACCCTTCTCTCAAATATTGACCTAATTGGTCAATCGAACAGAACAATAAATATAATAATCGCCTTCTGTGAATCCCTTCCCATCTATCTCCCGAAGAGAGTGCACACCAAAAAATTATCTACAGATGGACTGCAATAAAGACTATTAAACAAATAAATAGCTAAAATAACAACTCAAAAATATTCAAGTAAATTTTAAGATCGAAATTCACAATATTTATCGATTAAATTGGTAAGATAACACAAAAAGTGCTCAACGCATTCGGATGAAATTTGGTACACGTCGAGTCGTCTCTTTAGCTTCTAGTTGAACTTCAAAAATGGCAAAATTTATTTCAATTTTCATTTTTTTTTACGTTTTTTACCCAATAACCTTCTTTTATTCTTAGGAGTGCCAAATTTACGATTTTTCGCCCTTTTGATTTTTTATTGGTTTAGCTAGAATATATATGTTTCATGAACACGTTAAAATCAGAATTTTTGATTTCCTATCACTGTATAGGAGAAGCTGAAAATCCCGCCGATTGATGCCTTTTGCCGCAAGGTTCTCAAGAGTTATCTACTATGGCAACCAGTTAAAAAAATTATATAAAAAACCTATCTGATTCTTGAATTTCACGATATGATGAAAAAGATAATGAATTTCAAAATGATTCATTTATTCCTTCTCTTTTAACCCTTTCAGTCCCCAATGACAATTTAGCATCTTCATTTTACAATTTTTTTCTGATCGTCTATAGCCATTTATGATATCAAAAAGCCACATCACTCGATTCTTCCAACTTTTTCTGTTAGAAAACAATTTCTATTAATCCCAATAGATGTCAGCCCTATTATTTTTTAAAAAAAAAATTATGATCAGAAGCATGCCGATGCCAAATGGCATCACCGGAACTGAAAGGGTAAAATAAGCCTCTGAAAAACGGTCAACCATTCAGGCGGTTACATGTATCGTTCCCCCTCCCCCTAATAGAAAAACATCTTAAAATATTAAATAACGCATTTCTTATTCTTCAGTTCACATTCGGTCGCGTTTTCTGTTATGAAATTACAGAAATTGATCCGCTAAAAATATCCCCATCCATTTCAATCCGGCGACATTTAACTGACGCACCAGCTTTTCGTGCAGGACGTAAAAACATCTCTCAAATCCCCGTTTTGCGTGCTGGAAGTATTTTGACGTCTCTTTTTGACGGCATCAGGCTAATGGGCCGTCTCATCCATAGAGTTTGGAAGACAAAAGAGATATGCTTTGGCGCGAAATGATGTGAAGTCGCCAGAATGTAACCCTGGTAAGCCAAAACGATCAGACGGTCACTCAATGTTAGTTCAATGCAGGTCCTGTTCTAAGAAAACTCAGACTATAGGCACAAAAAATTTTCTGGGCCCCTTTACGGAAAATGTTGGTTATGATTGGGCGGAATTATGGTGCTAGTCGGATGATGTGCCTTATTTTTTGCTTACATTTTATCGGTTTCGATAAAACCAATCACTTTAGGTCATTTTTGATTCCAAGTCAATCTAAAAACAAAAAAGTGTCCTAAGAAATTGCAAAAATAACAAAAAAAAAATCTGATAATCAGCAGAATTTAGCTTAATAGAAACTAAAATTTATGGCCCCGTAAAATTTGAGGAGCCTAGGCACGGGGCCCGGGCTGAACAATCCTTATGGTAGATTAGGCCCTTGTTGAATGTAAAAAGCATCATTTTACACTTTAAAAAATGATTGAAATGTTAAAAAATGATTGAAGAACAAAAAATGACTGTTAGTTACAATTGCAGCTGTTGCACCACAAGATCTGAATTTACAAAAGATGGTAACAATTTCGTTCAAAGGTAGTAAAAATGCGCTACAATTATAGTTTTTATTAGAGTCAGAGATCGCCAAGTCTTACATTAGGCCTATACAAGTATACAAAATGTGCCGAAAGTTGATTAAGCCTAAGCAATTTTTTTTCTATCAGTTGTATGCTGTAACACGAGATCTATATTCACACAAGATGGTAACAATTCCCTTCAAAGGCAGGAAAAATATGTTACAATTGTAGGGCAGAAATTCGCCAAATCTCTTTATTAAGCCTATGCAAATTCCACTTTAGAGAATAGCGTCAAATACTTCGTCAATAGCGTTTGTTTGGGCTTACTCCAGAGCGATCAACGGCCTCACTTGGCAAACCAGTTTTTGTATTAGTTTTTGTACCACAGCATCTCCATCTCCTTCTTACCTCAAAAGTCTCATCACAGGGGATGAAAGTATTGGGAGATGACAATCACAATAAGTTGTTTTGAGATACGGAGACAAATCTTGGGTGTTGGTAATGCATGTGCATCTAATTTGTGGATTTGTGTTGTTTTTGATGTCAGGGTTTGTGTTTATTAATGTTGTTTTGTTATAGTGACATGTATAGTTCTTCTCCGTATTGCGACGTTTGGTTTGTTGTCAAAATTAGGGGTGTATAACACTGCACGACTTTTAATAACCACAAAATAAATTAATATATTTATAGGTAATTATAGGCCCTTATGATAGTTTCAATAACTTTTAAAAGCCAAAAAGTCCTATGACAGCAGGTAAAGTATTGGGGATGACAATCACAATAAGTTGTTTTGAGCTATGGAAACAAATTTTGGGTGTTGTAGTTAATGAATGTGCATCTAATTTGCGGATTGTTTTGTAGTTGGAGTTTGCGTTCATTCCAGTTGTTTTATTATAGCGAATGATGTGACGTTAAATATGTATTTAATGATCAAACTCCCAACAAAAAATGGTTAAGAAATGTTTTGTTGCAAATAAAAGCGTTTGTTTTCTATCAAACCATTTGACACAATATGAGAAATAGATTAGAATCGGTGTTTGATTGTGTAAAACGTTGGAAACATTGGATGAAAAACCTTTGGTAAAGTATTAGAACATGTATTTTACTAAATGTCGTATTTCTACGGAAATTTTAATTATATAATCAATAACTATTTTTTGACCGTTGTATTGATATATTTGAAAAAGGCATGAAAAGTTAAGTTGATGTTTTAAAATAAACTAAATCATTGATTCTCGGATCCAAGGAAATTTTCATTTTTTCCAGGTCATTTTCTTTTATACAAACTGGTAAAAGAAGACAGTTTAGTTTAGTTCGAAATATCGTCGCAGTATAGCTACACGAGGGCTATGCAAAGGAAGAGAGAGACCGCAATGAATTACCATGTCACCCGTCCCCTCAATGGCATTAATGCAGTGGCAAAACGTAAATTCAAGTAGAAAACCATCAAGCTTAAAAACTAGACCTGTAATATAACAACCTGCAAATCACTTGCTAAAATCCTTATAAGACTGAGAACTAGATACCTTACACTCTCAGAAATAACACTTTCATTTTTGACGATTCATGAATCCTCAAGCCTCATTTCGTTAATTTTGAGGATTGTTTCGTCAAACTATCGCGTGACTTTTAAGTAAACGCGAATCCTCACTTTTAAGATCGTGATTTGACGATTTTGTATCTTGATTTTGAGGAAACTGAACCTCATTGCTGTACTCACATGCTCAAAAATGACGAAATATTTCTTTAGATTACACGACATTTAAATCCTCATAAAAATGACGATTCAAATATCCTCACTTTGAGGAAACGAAAACTCGGAGCATTTGCCAGTAAACGACTCTTTAAAATAACAAAAATTTCGTCGTTTTTGAGCATTCATTGTTTAGAGTGTAGGAGAATGAAAATTCAGCCGGATGAATGGAATTATAAGATATCCCAGAAGTAAAAAATTTAACAACACAGAATTAAGTCCCGATTCAATAAATCAGTGAATCTCCCTTCAAGGACCATTAATCGGACAGTTGCTTTTACATAGCTGGTGCGGACCGCGCAAGACCTTATTTGACCTGTCATAATTTCCATCGACTCAGAAAACATTTCTAATTCCTTAACTGACAGAATATTTTCTAGTCGAATTTTGACCTTCCCTGATATTTGCTCTAATATAAGAACCATTAACCAACAACTATGGAACATCCCTCCGTTCCACCCTTGGTAAAATAGACAGGCTCCTGGTGGTGTACTTGCCACATAAGGGCTTACAGAGCTATACAGTCTAACGTAAGTAGGCTCATAATAAGTGGACTCATCAGGCTAATTGAACTCAGGCTCTTATGAACTCAACATGCACAAAGTGTAACACCGCACAGGCTTCTCCCGATCGCATTTTGCACTGCCTTGGTCTGGAAGAACTGTTCTCTACTCTAGTCTCTTCTAGTATTTAATTTCAAGAAGACTTTCGAGCTCATGGACTTGGTCCCGGCTAGACCAAGATGAATAAGTCAACAACAACAACAAAATATAGCCTGATTTTTGAAAGACCAACATTTCTCAACCATCCTTAAAGTTGAAAGGATTTAAGGGGCTATAGTAGTCTTAAAAATGTGCAAAGAAGAACTACAAAGCATAGTATTCAATTTCATATAATTTTTTAACTACTCAATATATAAGTATCATTTTTAATATGTAATTCTATAAGATTTATTTATTATAAAACACATTTTAAAAACTATGAAACTTTAGCCAAAACTAAAATAAATGATAGCAAACATAAAACTATTAACGAAATTTAAAACATTGGGATTAGGCTTGCGCGCTACATTTTGAGGTCAAAAAAGAAGAAATGACCAAGAAAATGACTTTATGTTGTACACATATATGTACAAACAAAGACTTATACATAATTTCTAGGCTCAATTTTAATTAGAAATTATTAAAAAAATAAATTTCAAATCAAAATTTTAAATTTTTTATTAATTTAAAAAAATAGTTCTAAAAATATTTTCTGATTAAAATTGAGCTAAGAAATTATTTATAAGTCTTTGTTTGTACATATTTGCATAATATAAAGTCATTTTCTTGGTCATTTCTTCTTTTTTGACCTAAAAATGTGGCGTCCAAGCCTAATCCCAATGTTTTCAAATTTCGTCAATAGTTTTTATGTTTGCTATCATTTATTTTAGTTTTGGCCAAAATTTCATAATTTTTAAAATGTGTTTTATAATAAATAAATATTATAGAATTACGTATAAGAAATGATACTTATATATTGAGTAGTTAAAAAATCACATGAAAGATCAAACTATGCTTTAGTACCCTTTTTGTACATTTTTAAGACTCCTATGACCCCTTAAAGATACAAGAGAGGGCAACCTCCAAGAAATGACGCCTCAACCCACAGCTCTACGCAGAGCTATCACCATTTGTTTGCTACAACAGACCAGCGTGGTGCTCTCTGTTACACAACACCCCGTAATCATTCCACAACAAATGTTATTCCACGCATACAGCAAGTGGCTAAGCACACAATCATTTTTTCACCTCTTTCTCTCTGTACCTCACGTATAGGAAAAGTGGCGTATCTACACTCCTTGCCAACCTAATTGGGTAAATAGATTTATGCTATGGAGAAGATCCTTCGGCGCATGTAAAGAGTGCCATAAATTGTTTGTGAATCCACCCAGAAATCTTCTTAAAACATTAATTTCGTTTAAGGTCTAACAGATTTGAATATTATTTGAGAAAATTTGGCAGTTTTTATCAGAATGAAAAGTGTATTTTGGTTAAATTGCATTCCGTTCCGATCATTTTTATGTAAATATTTCCGTCTGCCTTTTTACTTTTTTGTTTTTACCCAAGTTAGGTTGGCACGGAGTGTAATTCATGTGACTTTTCGGGTTAAAAAATAAAATAAAAAACGAATTTCCTTTTAAAAAAAAAACTTAAGCCGATCGAAAAAAGAGTTGACACGCAGTTAGCAGAGCCGTTTATAGCCTACTTTAAAAAACAACAACTAATAAATTTTAAAAATATTAAATGTAGGTGATTTACATAAAGATCTCGATCCTTCTGTCTCTTTCCGTCCTCTTCAACTTCCGTTCTAACCACACAATTTTAAACATCCACTTATTTGTGACAGGTATGAAAATAGATACTCATTTTTTTAAAAAGAATTTTGACCATTTGTATGAGCTCGATTCTCTCTTTTTTTTAAAACCTCAAATTTAAAATTTCTTTTCAACCGTGTGGTTTTTAAAATTCTTTTATGTTTCAAAGTTTGACTATCTTTGGGGCTATACTTCTAGAAAAATAGGTAGACTGCAGCCCAGAGAACACATTTTGAATAGGCAATTTATTCAAAATTAAAACTTAAGTTTATTCTCAACGGAAACTATTATAATTGATATTTTATCGCAACTAAATGAGATTTTTCTTTAAAAGAGAGGAAAATATCGATGAGCTCCATCCTGTTGTTGAATGAAACAACTGTTCATTAAAGTCTCTCTTAACCAGACTCTAATTAATCGGATACCCGTTTTTACCGGCCGAATTTTTTTGTCTTAAAAAGTAACAAATAACCAAAAGTGACTTGTCTCGTTACCGCTCATCCATTTTAAGTGGTGAACATGATATGACAATTTTCATATTTTCAATAGTTATTTTCTTGAGAATTCAACAAAAAAAAGTTTTTTTAATCAATGGTATTGAACTAGTAAATCCTGCATACATTAAATAAAATTGTTCATTACTTCGATTGTGCATCATCAATGTACAAACGTGCAATATAATGTGCCTTCAAACCTTACTAGTTTCACTTCTCCGAAATAATTGCTTGTCCTTGGTCCCATTTATGCTGGTTAAGAGGTGTCTACTATATTAACTAAAAGTGAACAAAAGAGGTGGGTGGCGAATAAACGTTATCATACAGCAGTGTTTCGCAAGCTTTCAATAGTCTCGGCCCACATTTCAAAGTTTTCATTCCCCCCCCCCCTCCCCACACATTTACAATAAAATGTTCTGCAATTACACGTTCAGAGTATTTCGTATTCTGCTTTAAATTTATTGCTAAAAAAATTGTCAAAGTGTAGTTTAGTTTGAAATATCATCGCTCTAGAACTACACGAGGGCTATTGGCAACGGGCGTCGTGTTTTAGAACCACAGTCAAGTGACGAACCGACACCCAAGTAGGCATCCAACGCAACTGTTAAGGATGACATCGTACGCAGCGACGGGACTTTGAAGCATATTTAACGTGCACTCCCTCTACACGCGGTACTATTCGTCGAACATTTTTGGCCGTTTATATAAGTCGGCGGTTATTTTGGCAAATAATTATCAAAACAAGAATTAAAACGAGGCATCGTTGGCGAAAACCCACAACTGGCATTTTGGCAAGCGGGCGTTGAACATATGAAGCGAATATAAGCAGGGAATTTAAATAAAGTATTTAAAATTTAACGAGAATCAAACAGAGAAATAACTTAAAAAGAATGCGAAATCAAAAATATCTACATGAAAGTTCACCTAAAATATTGAGCCTTCCATCAAAAACTTTGCTCTGAAAGCCAGAGGCTCAAGGAAGTTACTAATAATTATTTAATTTGTTTTTAATTTAGCATATATGTTTTGATAAAGTGAGTTTTGACTTAATAAGTAGTTTTACTTTATTTAAAAATGTCGAAATGCATTTTGTCTTCTATGTGTATGCTTTTTTTGTTGATTAATATATTTTTCAAATATTATTTTCTCTAGGATATTATAAACAAGTGCTAACCATGCACTACTGTTTAGTCGCAAACACAATTTTTGTATTGTATTATCACAACTTGGGAAATAATTTTGAAAACACAATTGTTTTTTTATGGAAAGCCACCACAATTTTTTTTTAGTTTATAATTAAATGGAAAAGCTGAATATTAGACAACTATTTTTGGACAACTATATTTGGGAGCCAGACACTATGTCCTGTACTTCAGAAATATTCTGTAGGAAAATAACAGAAATATTTTTTTGACTGATTTTTTACAGTGCATAATGTTAAATTCAAAAAAGATCTTCCCTATAATATAACTTCTGTTAGTCAGTCTGTTTGTCTACTTCTCTGAATGCCCTATAATGTCTTGCTCCGTGACCCTCTACCGGCTACCTTGGAAGTTTGCCGACTGCAGCATCAGTCCAGAACAGAACTATTTTTCGAACCTACTTTATTTTAAAATTTAAATTTATACTGTAAAAATAACTAAATTGAATTGATCGAACCTAAAATGTTTTTTTAAAAAAAAATAAATACTTGAATAGTGAGTTCCGAAGTCTTAATGTGCACTCTTAAAACAAAAGAGTGAAATCCACTCCAGTAGGAGAAGTGCATTTTCGACACTGGAAAGGAGTGAATATTAACTCAGACTGAGTTAAAATCACTCGTTTGGAGTGATCCTGTCGGAGGTTTAACACACAAAGGATCCACTCCTTTCGGGGAAGTGCATTTTCAAGACTGGATGAGTGGAATTAACTCAGACTGAGTTAAAATCACTCGTTTGTTTTAAGAGTGTGTAACTTGTCTGTCCGTTACAGCCCATAATAAGAAATTCCGCGCTTATTAAAGTAACTGGTGAGCAATTACTTTTCAGAACTTTTCTTTCTACATAAAATTTAAAAAAGCTGAACTTCAGACGATCAACTTCGAAAGTTCACTCTTAAAACAAAAGAGTGAAATCCACTCCAGTTGGAGAAGTGCATTTTCGACACTGGAATGGATTGAATATTAACTCGGACTGAGTTAAAATCACTCGTTTGGCGTGATCCTGTCGGAGGCTTAACACACAAAGAATCCACTCCTTAATCCACTCCTTCCGGGTAAGTGCATTTTCCAGACTGGAGGAGTGAAAGTAACTCAGACTGAGTGAAAATCGCTCGTTCGTTTTAAGAGTGTTGTATTATTGTCCATACGCCACTTGTTCTGTGCGCGGGGCCGACATGTTTTCAAGGGCTTTCTTCCGGCTTTTAGGCGAGGAACAACACAAAGCAGCCTCTTCTGTGCCGCTTTCTCGCCATTTAAGGGGCGCGGGTCCGGTGAGACGCCACTGGCACGTGATAACTCCGCTCGTTGGGCAGCGATCAAAACAAAGACCCGTGATTATGTTAGGAAGAAACGTTTAACACAATCTGTTCACCACGGGTTTTGTCACATAAAGAGATTATATAGTTATTAATGCAACAACAATGCACTCAAAATTGAAAGTCATTTTTTAACTTCCACACACTACGTTTTTAACGTAAAAAGCAGGGCTGGGTCGTTAAATGTAACTTGTTACAATTACAATTTTCCCAAAAGTAACAAATTACAATAACTTTTAAGATCACTTTTTAATACAAAATTTCAAATTTACAAAGGTTTCGAAAAATAAAGTATAAATAACTAACAGAATACAGGAGTGATGTTTATATGACGAGCTACACTCTTAAAACAGACACTTCTAATTTAACTCAGTCTGAGTGGATTTCACTCCTCCAGACTGGAAAATGCACTTCTCCTTTTGGAGTGGATCCTTTGTGTGTTAAACCTCCGACAGGATCACTCCAAACGAGTGATTTTAACTCAGTCTGAGAAATATGCATGCCTTTAGGGTGTCGAAAATGCACTTCTCCAACTGGAGTGGATTTCACTCTTTTGTTTTAAGAGTGTAGAAACGAAGCGAGTTAACGTCCAAACATTAAACTAAATATTTTTCTCTTCCAAGTATTGTATGACTTTTTTTTAAAACTCTGGTAAATTATTATTTTATTTATGTATTCTTACATAATTAAAAAAATAATTGTAGTTCAAATCAGTTAGATAAAAAGTTATGGCAACGATAGATTAATGAAAGGCACGGAAAGAAGTTATGAATCGTAATTTGGAAAATTTTTCAAGTGTGCCGAAATTATTTAATCATCAAACAATGTTTTACCATTTGGATAGATGTGTAGATATACTTTTTTATTCAGAATACTTATTTACGTTTTATTATTTTTTTTACTCAAATATGAAGACCATTTTTTTGTTTTTGCAATGCCCAATTCAAACAACTTATCAAATGCTTTTTTTAAACACAAAAAAAAACACGTTTTATGATATGAATTTTTTTTAAATAGGACTAAATTTAGTCACAATAAGTAATCTAACGCTCATCACCCCTCCCACCCCCTTCCTCCAAACAAAAAGTGCGTCCGCAATGTGACCACAATTTCTCAAAAACTGAAAATTACCAAACCAGGATAAGACTTGTAAACTCGTCTGAGGACTAGATTTCACAGCAACACTTATATATATATTTTAAAATGAACAAATTTCTTTGCTTGTAAATGTAATTAATTATTTTACTGTAATTTACTTTAATGTTATTTTAAAATGTAAAGTATTTCACAGACTTTTGAAAACATTTGGAAAAGAAATATTATTTAAATATTAACAAAAACTGAGTTAATAAGTTAAATTATTGAATTTAAACTCATATAGTAAAAATTAAAAAAAAATAGTAGCTGGTTATAAAATACATTTTTCAAGTTATTTTTAGCAAAAGTTAAAAATTTAATAAAATTATAACGATATAAACTTCTAAGAGGAATTATGTAAAACCTGAAATCAAAATTAAACCGTTAAAAAAGACTATGATCTTTAATTTAATAGGTTCAATCAAAATTAAAAAAAAAAATATTGCCATAAAAATATCCTAAGCCTTTTCTTAAATAATTGTTTTTCTGTATCAAAAAACAAACTAAAAGGTTCTGCTATAGAATATTAGATAAACACGAACCTCGCTTACAAAAGTTAGATATCGATCAGAGGTGTTTACAATATCTTACACGTTTTTAAATTAGTTTTTGTCTGAGTGCTTATCTCCTGATTCGGGTGAGTTACGGTTACGAAGTAAAGTAAGAAATTAAGTATTTCTGTATCAATTTAAAAAATTAAAAAATCCTGTCGTGTGTCAAGTAACTGATAAAAATTATTGTTGGACATGTTTGACACTTTATTAAATGTTAAGAGTGTTATTCAAATAGAAAAAGATCTTTTGAGCATTTTTTGTACAGAAATTTTTTTCTTCTCTTAATTAAAAGGTGTCTCGGATAAAGTAGACCTAAAGTATAATGACTTTGTAAGTGTTTTAAAACAAACTTTGAGTGACGTCAATCTAAGAGCAGTAAAGTTATCGATATAAAAATTAAATACTTAAAGCCATCATAAGAGGTAAAAATCTATAATTGTATTCCAATCTTGGCAAAATTCGGCGTACTAAACTTTTCTAGCGAATAAAGGTAATTGCACGCTTTTCCAAAAGTAAAAAGTTGTAAAATAATTATTAATCTACTTCTTAGTAAGATTATTTAAATTTTCCGTTGTAAATTTCAAAAATTTGCTGCTAAATTTGTTGTTTCTTTATGTGTATTATTTTTAAAACACAGCTGTCCAAATACTTCTTTAATTTTCACGTGTCCTTAAGAATATGTAAACATCAGTTGTGGAGGAATCTTCCGATGTGTATGTTTATAATCGGAAGACCTTTTATCTGATGGTGGTATAACACAAAACACATTCCATGCATAGTATCAATATTTAGGGTGTTAAAAATTTGTGATATTAAAATGTTAAGAGGTACTTAAAGGGTATTTTTATTGCTAAAAAGCTTAAGAAAAGAATTTTGATATAAGTACCAACGAAATTCCTCTGATGATCAATAGATACGGGAAAATATTTGTAATAGATAAAAATACTATAAAACAATATGTTTAATGCGCATAGAATAGAATATTTAATGTACACATTTAAATTATGTGTCCACAGTTTTTCTTTGGAAACTAGCAAAAAAAAAAAACTTAATCCACACAACACATATATTTTTATTTTTACAACATCAAAGACCCCTAAATGCCAGTAAAATCAACTTTTTTTTAAAAAAAATAAAAAAGTACAATTATCATAATTGATTTTGATCTAAATGCATTTAAATCAATGACAGCATTATTTTTTTTTCTAAATCAGTTAACCTTAAACTGAATGTTGAAGTGTAAGTTATCTAAAATTAAGTTTTATGGTACTAAATGTAACTGAAGCTTTTAGGAATTTAAACGTTTATTTATAATAAAGAAATATAATTTATAAATAAAGATTTAACTTTTAACAATTAAAAATTTTAATTTGTTAAAATTAAACAATTTGTTTAAACAATTTGTTTAAAACGTTTATTTTTAATTTGACAATAAAGGCATTCGAAAACTTTATGAAAGTTATTGAATATTAAGTTAAAAAGTTCTTATGTTTTTACTTAAAACTACTAAAGAAGAAAAATACGTGTTCAGCTAATGTTTAAAATGTTTAGGTTAGTTTATGATTTTGTTCATCTTTATAGATAATAAAGTTTTGGGATTAAATTAAACACTCAAATTTAAAAGATTTTTTTTCTAACTAACAAAATGTTTCTTATTTTGGCCACGCACAAATTTCATTATTAGAATGTGTACCGACTGAAACAATGATGAAATTTGACATAATTTTTTTATACGTTTTCAAGGTAATAACAAGGAGACGGCTGAACTTACAAAATTACCTTGTTTGGCAAAAATTGACTTGTCTTATCTGAACTAGTGCAAAGAGTCATGCAAAAAAAAAAAAGATTGATAAAACTGAATTTGTCAAATTTATTATGATAAGTGAAAGCCTGGAAGTGTTAATTTAAAAACCCTGTTAACCATGAAATTTAATTTTGTTAATAATTTCAATTATTTAAAAATGTTTTAAAATTAATAACTCGTTATACAAGAATGGTTACCGAACCTCTGAAGCTATAAAACATGAAAATACAAGAACAAAATTAAAATTACTTTTACTTTGATTAAAACTTCATGTGGTAAGATTAAAGGAATTTTCTTCTCACCATCTGTTTTTCTGTAATTATAAAAAATGTAATAAAATTACCCAGATTCTAGGTTCGTAAGGCTGAAGTTCTTTTTAAATAAAATGCAAGACGATACATTTAGAACAATTCTGCAAATTTATTTAATAAAAATTTATTTTGTTATAAAATTAGAAAAAAAACGTGCTTTGGGATACTTTATAATTTTAAATTCTGATATACTTTCTTACGAGGGGAAAAAATTAAAAAGAGAAAACTATTTAAGTATAATTTTATTTACAGGTCAAAAGTCTTTTGCAATAGTCATTTAAACAAATTTGACAAATTTGGTTACATTTTCATTGTCGAATTTTCGGCAAGGACCCTGAATTGAAATTTCTATTCAGGTTTGAATGTAATGGCAAATAAAATTACACCCAAAAGTTCTACTGATTTAGTAACTGACTATGTAATAGTAACTGATAATATTAATGCGTCCATTTAAAAAGGTTTTCAAACTTTTAGATAGGTTACTTAAATGGAAGAGCCGTTTAAAACCATTTTTTTTTTACAAAAAAAACCTTCAAACAAAATTTTCTGCAAAACTAATTTAACTATTGAACTAACGGAAAAAAATCGTGTATATGTCAATTTGCTTGTTCCTTATCGGGCTATATCTTATGCCAAACACACACAAAAAAACTTTCAAAAACAATAACTTTTTATCAATATCTAACTTACCATGGGAGTTTAAGAATCTTCGAACTCTTTCGTAGAAAGTTCATCGGAAAAATGACGCGCCAACCCAGCCCGCCAACTTGACACAGTTTGGCGCCGCGGCGACAATTCCCGCAGCCAACCAATGAGCACAAACCCTTTCATTTCTTGAGAGTCGTTTTTGAACAGAAACGATTCTTTTGTTACGACAAAATGCTCAAATGGAATCATTTATTCTTCATGCATTTATTTTTTATTTTTCGAGTTTCCATTACGTTTTTTCTTGTTGATTTAGTTGATGGAATATTTTGTGTATCAACAAATGGTGTTTGGCGCGAGGAGTGAGAAGTACATGTAGTTTGGAGGAGATTGTCTCTGTCGACGCTTAAAGAAATGGTTTCTTAGGAGATAGGTTTTTTTCTTATTATTTTGAGGTTTCTTTTCAATATCAAAGTTTTGTATTAGCTCTTTTCAAAGAGTAGTAAGTAGCTTTATCTCCGGATGCTTAAAAACTTTAATATTGAAAACCTTATTTTCTTGCGATTCTTTCTTTCACAAGTATCTGAATTTGTAGAAAAATTATTTTAGGATTTTAATATACTTTTCATTTTTGCTGATAATAGAAGTAAAATGCTTACGTAAAAGAATTTTTTTTGGCTGCTTTTGGAGGAACGTGTTTTTTTACGTTGTCTACTATCAGAAATTTAATATTTGTTCATAAGATCTGGTGCTTTAAGAAAACCCCACAAAATTTGCTTGTTTTTTTATTTTTATAAGTTTTTTAAACACGCCAAAGGTTCTGTTCCACACGTTTACAATTCAAATCTCAAGTTGTCATATTTTTTTTCACTAAAAGTGTTTTATTAAGAAGTGTGTTACTATAAGAAGTGTACAAAACAGTTTTATGTAAAAAAATTTTGGGACGCGAATATACTAATAACAATTTAATATAACACTAATAACAACTCCGGCAAAAATATTCGGCAAAAAATATATTTAATCTCAGTGAATTTTTACCCTCTAACTTCTTTCTAAGAGTAAAATTTTGTCATATTTTGCAAAAACAACAATATTTTTAATTTTTTTTTGCTCAATTGAAAAACCAGATGTGCTCCATCTTTAAACATTGTCCTAGACATTTTAGACGAAAGTTTATTAATTTAATTATAAAATAGGTATTGTCCCTTAACTGAAAACAGAATCCAGACAAAATATAATTAAAAATTGGATGGATTTTAACACCTTCATTAGCAAAATACGCCACAGTTCTCATAACGGCAATTTGATGGATACAGCAGGTATAAAATAACAACATTCCCTTTTTGTCACACACACAGTGGAGTTTTTCATCTAGCGATAAATAAGAGAAGATAGGGTAATTTCAGAATCGTCGCGATTTAGTAAAGAGTATAAAGCTTTTTTTTTAAACTTACCGTTTCGTATTCTCGTCGAATGGACTCTGCTTGCTGCTCTTCAGAATCCGGCTCATTCTCCTGAAAAGGAAAATAAATAAGTAAATATAGAGAGGAAAGTTGAGGGAATAGAATCCGTTAGTATGAAATAGGGGCCTCCAAACCACAGCCAATAGACGCCTCAACTTGCCGATTATTTTTTCATATTTACGCCAATGCGTGTAATTGTTAAAAATATATAGCTAAAAAGATTTTTACTAAATTAAAAGTATTTTGAATACCAAATTTTACAGATTTTTATTTATTTTTGGTCGATTGGTTTTTATTTGCTGCACAAACAGTTCATTAATCGTTGTATCAGTTCATACATTGACAAAGATAAACAAATAATTTTGTTAAGTTACCGCCTGGCAGTGCGAGTCATGCTCAGAATCAACCTTAACCCTTCCTTGTTGCCCGGGTAGCCAAGTGGTTTTGATTGCAGCCCATTAAGACAACACTCTGCACACGTGCCTGGTGTGGGCTGGATTCCCGCCTTCGCCCTGGGTGTACTTTGTCTCTCTGTGTCAGTAAAAATTCTGTCTGTGTCAGTCTTGACGAAGATTTATAAGGAGGTCTCTGATAAAGCACACAAACCCGAAAATACATGTACCAACCTACCCAACCCCGGTTTTCTCGCCCCCGCGATTTTTCCGGACAGTTGTGTTCAATAGTAACACGGGCCAGTTACATTAAAACTAACTTGAATCAACCAATCAAAACGTCAGCATGAAAAACCAATATTTAAAAAAAATTCAAGCTAAAAACAAATAAATTAAAAATGAATTTACCTATGTACTGTTCAGACACATTTTTTACATAATTTTCAGGGATACGAAAATAGGCCCTTTGAGGACCTATTTCTTAAAAACTATAAGATTTTCAATTGGTTCAAAGAATTTGCAGACCCCCTGAATATGAAAGAAGTGGAATGAAGTTTCAGTATAAAGTTGAAGTATGCAGTTCGCAATGAGTGAATGGGTTTGTTTACGTTACATTGAAATGCATAAGCCCTTTTGTTGGGACGAGGTAGAGAAATTCAATATTTTATGTAAGATATAGAGTTTTTATTTCAACTTGAAGCACGAATTGCACGACCCTGCATTGAAATATGTTTTTTTTTTTTTTTTTTTGCAGTGTGTTAAAATTTTCCTTTGCGTTGAATAAGAAGAGCAATGACAGGAGCAGGGCTCCCAAAGTGAAATAGTCTTGCACCACATGAATAAAATTGCAATGAATTGATGTTTAATTAATTCACGAATTTTAATTAAATTAATGGATAATTAATAGATTTTATGAAATCATAATTATATAATTCTATGTAACTGCAGTGTAAGTCACAATGTAAGAGGAGCATACTTTTTACTTGCACTACAGAAAGATAAATTTTGCATAGAATTAAACAATTGTAAATTAATGAATATGAATGAATTATTAGTCAACTCCATTGATTAAAAGGGTTGAAAATAGGTTTTAGTATATACGTTTAGGCTGCTACAATATTTTGTGAAATAGAAAGAACTGGTATAACTTTTAGGAAAATTAAAATTATTATCAAATGATATATAAACACAAACGGTTGAAACATGCAATAAAAATACATTTTGTTCAGCACTTATTTCTATTAATGTATTATCTTATGTAATGTAATCTTAAACGATATTTTAATACTTAAAAAATTATTTTTCACTTCACCACGAAATATTATACTCAAAATAAAAACTTACTAGTCGATTTTCTACTTTCAGATTCTATATCAAGAATTTAAAACGTAATATCAATCAAATTCTTTTAAATTGCAATATTATGCACTTTTATATCGATACTTCTGAAACTTCTTTTTATACCAACTTATTTATTATCAAAGAAAGCTAATTTCGAAAAACCATCTTTAATTATTAAAATGGTAATCATACAAACATATTTGAAATTAAAACAATTGTTCACTGTTTCTCCCTTTAAATTTCGGAGACAATGACCACGTTCCTTAAAATCAAAATAAACTTTCTAGACAAGCCTAGTTCCTATAACCCTTTCAGACCGAGCTATCACGACCGTGCGGGTAAAACGAGAATGTTCAAGTGTTTCAAAAGTATCGATACCGAAGCAGCTGACTTGTACCATTCGTTATTAGTATGAAAATGTCTTTGTTTTAAAGGAGGCATTGGCATTGATGCTGTTTAAGGCATTTTTTCGATAAAACTCTAAGATTTAGTCTCATAAACTTAAATCATCTCATTCTGATAGCCGGTCTTAAAAGGTTAAGAATAACCATCATTGAGAACTAAACAATTTCTGATAACAAATCATCAGATAAGACAACTTATTATTTTTCAGTATTTATACACTCTCGTTTGTCATCGTTTAGAAAACCAACGCCCAGCCGCAATCAATTTTTGGAGGTCTTGTCTATGTAATTTGCGCTAACGGTATTTTAACTTTATTACATTAGGGGTCGTCCATAAATCACATGATGCGATTTTGACGATTTTTGACTCCCCTCCCCCCTCACACTAATATCAAGTAACATTTTTCAAAATTCGTATTTTTTAACGTTTTGATTTGGTTGTGATACCCGGAATGAATAGAATGAATGACATTAACTCAGTTTTCAAAGCAAAATTTAAATGCAGAAGTGTTAAAATTAAACACCAAATCTGCGAATTCAACACCAATAGGATAACTGCGATCACCTTAACTAGATAAAGGACAGATCACTTCAAATGGATAAGCGGGTCTCTGACCAAGCACACAAGCCTGAAAATATATGTGTACCAACCAACCAATCAAAGGGACGGAAATCCAAAAAGATGGAACTATAGGAAAAACTCCAGCTGCAGAAACTTCCCCGGCTCGGAACTGGATCCAAAACATATTTTTTCTTGTCCTGCCATCCTGGCAAAATTCCAGCGAATCACCAACTCGCCCTACAAAGATTTTTATGGGGACCACTGTGTGCAGATCGCTGAAGCAGTCTATGAGACCTTTGGTCCCATATAATCTTTATCCATGGACACGACATCATCATCATCCTGAAAACTGTAAAACTCATACTACTATTCCATGTCCAACTCCAAACTTGGGTAGTCCAAATAGCAGCTACATATTCTGATGATGGTGGGAAGTACTTAAAATCACAATAAGATACATATTTTGTCAAAGATAAACAAAATGTGGTTTTTACTAACAAACTTATTACCGTTATCCCGAAAGTCCCTTATATTCTGCGGGCACCTCCTGATCTCCAGATTCTCCAATGATCCATAATGTATCCAGGAACTCTTCTAACTCCTTCCTGGAGTCCGACAAGAGATCGTGCGGGCTGAGTAGCGCCCACTCCAACAAAAGACGTAAAATTGCGTTCTCTTCCTGTGAGTTCACGCAATTTTTTTTCACTGTCATATTTATTGACTCATTTACTCAAATTGAAACAAAACTTTTTATTTTGTACATTCGCTCAACATCTTCATTCCAGTCACAAAAGTGGGGATCAATACTTTTTAGAGTGGGTCTGTGCGACACATTTTTTTTTTATAAAGCAGTTTAGAATAAGTTTGTTTAGAGTAGTTCGGAAATTGAACTGAGCAATCTGTTCCTGACTCACCAATTCGACGTAAATTAAACAAGTTTAAAGGAAGTATGGCTGAAGTGTTCTTTAACTCTTTAATCAAAGAAAAATTGCAAAGATGAAAAGGAAAACTGTAAAAGGGTAAATTAAAATAGTTAAAAGCAAGTATGATTGAACCGTTTATGTATTCTTTATTCAAAGGGTATTTTTACCGATTGATTCCGAGCGAAAATATTTCAGATTCCTTTAAACAAACTTACTTTAATTCCGAATGCGTCCCTTATATCTCGAGCCCACCCTGTAGGCTTCTCTTACGATACCTAATGCTCCAATAACTCATCTAACTCCTTCCTGGAGTCCGGCACGAGATCGTGCGGGCTGAGTCCAGTAAAAGAAGTAAAGTTGATTTCTCTTATTGAAAGATCCGCGCAATTCTCTTTAAAAACCGTCACATTTATTGACTCTTTTACCCGAATTGAAGCACAACATTGAAATTTGAACCCTTCTTCAATATCTTCATTCCAATCCAATATTGTCGTTCTAAGGTAAGTTCAGTTCAATACCAGAGATTTTCGGAGCATAATATGGTAACCAACATAATTTTTGTGCAATTCACACTGGTTTTGACACAAATTAGTTACCTTAGAATCACCAATTGGACATAAATTTAAAAGATAAAAGCAAAAATGGTTGATTTATTTATTTAGTCTTTATTCAAAGCGAAATATTACTGACTGAAAAAATTAGGATTCTTACTTTAATTCCGAATGCGTCCCTTATATCCTGAGCCCACCTCCTGTAGGCTTCTCCTATAATCCCTAATGCATCCAGGAACTCTTCTAGCTCCTTCCTGGAGTCCGGCACGAGATCGTGGGGGCTGAGTCGCCCCCACTCCAGTAAAAGACGTAAAGGTGCTTTCTTTTCTTGAAAGACCGCGCAATTCTCTTTAAAATTCGTCACATTTATTGACTCTTTTTCCCGAAATGGAGCAAAACATTGAATTTTGAACCTTCCTTACACATCTTCATTCCAATCCAATTTTGTCGTTCTAAGGTAAGTTCAGTTCCATACCAGAGATTTTCAGAGCATACTATGTCAACCAATATAATTTTTGTGCAATTCACACTGGTTTTGATACAAATTAGTTACCTTACAAACTAGTTACTTTTTTCTAATCGCCAATTGGACATAAATTAAGAAGGTAAAAGCAAAAATGGTTGATTTGTTTATTTATTCTAAATTCAAAGGAAAATATTACTGACTGATTCAAGTGAAAAAATTAGGATTCTTACTTTTATCCCGAATGCGTCCCTTATATCTTGAGCCCACCTCCTGTAGGCTTCTCCTATGATCCCTAATGCATCCAGGAACTCTTCTAACTCCTTCCTGGAGTCCGGCACGAGATCGTGGGGGCTGAGTCGCCCCCACTCCAGTAAAAGAAGTAAAGTTGTTTTCTCGTCTTGATACATCCGAAGAATTCTCTTTAAAACCCGTCACATTTATTGACTCTTTTACCCGAATTGAAACGAATTGTGTTTCGAACCCGAATTGTATTTCGAACCGTTCCTCGACATCTTCTTTCCAATCCAATTTTTGTCGATCTAAGGTAAGTTCACTTCAATACCAGAGATTTTCGGAGAATAATATGTTAACCAACATAATTTTTGAGCAATTCACACTGGTTTTGACACGAATTAGTTACCTTAGAATCACCAATTGGACATAAATTTAAAAGATAAAAGCAAAAATGGTTGATTTATTCATTTAGCCTTTATTCAAAGGGAAATATTACTGATTGAAAAAAATTAGGATTCTTACTTTTATCCCGAATGCGTCCCTTATATCTTGAGCCCGCCTCCTGTAGGCTTCTCCTATAATCCCTAATGCATCGAGGAACTCCTCTAACTCCTTCCTGGAGTCCGGCACGAGATCGTGGGGGCTGAGTCGCCCCCACTCCAGAAAAAGAAGTAAAGTTGTTTTCTCGTCTTGATAGATCCGAGGAATTCTCTTTAAAACCCGTCACATTTATTGACTCTTTTACCCGAATTGAAGCAAAACATTGTATTTCAAACCTTTCCTCGACATCTTCATTCCAATCCAATTTTTGCCGTTCTAAGGTAAGTTCAGTTCAATAACAGAGATTTTCGGAGCATAATATGTTAACCAACATAACTTTTGCGCTATTCACACTGGTTTTGACACAAATTAGTTACCTTAGAATCACCAATTGGACATAAATTTAAAAGATAAAAGCAAAAATGGTTGATTTATTCATTTAGCCTTTATTCAAAGGGAAATATTACTGATTGAAAAAAATTAGGATTCTTACTTTTATCCCGAATGCGTCCCTTATATCTTGAGCCCGCCTCCTGTAGGCTTCTCCTATAATCCCTAATGCATCGAGGAACTCCTCTAACTCCTTCCTGGAGTCCGGCACGAGATCGTGGGGGCTGAGTCGCCCCCACTCCAGAAAAAGAAGTAAAGTTGTTTTCTCGTCTTGATAGATCCGAGGAATTCTCTTTAAAACCCGTCACATTTATTGACTCTTTTACCCGAATTGAAGCAAAACATTGTATTTCAAACCTTTCCTCGACATCTTCATTCCAATCCAATTTTTGCCGTTCTAAGGTAAGTTCAGTTCAATAACAGAGATTTTCGGAGCATAATATGTTAACCAACATAACTTTTGCGCTATTCACACTGGTTTTGACACAAATTAGTTACCTTAGAATCACCAATTGTACATAAATTTAAAAGATAAAAGCAAAAATGGTTGATTTATTCATTTAGCCTTTATTCAAAGGGAAATATTACTGATTGAAAAAAAATTAGGATTCTTACTTTTATCCCGAATGCGTCCCTTATATCTTGAGCCCGCCTCCTGTAGGCTTCTCCTATAATCCCTAATGCATCGAGGAACTCCTCTAACTCCTTCCTGGAGTCCGGCACGAGATCGTGGGGGCTGAGTCGCCCCCACTCCAGAAAAAGAAGTAAAGTTGTTTTCTCGTCTTGATAGATCCGAGGAATTCTCTTTAAAACCCGTCACATTTATTGACTCTTTTACCCGAATTGAAGCAAAACATTGTATTTCAAACCTTTCCTCGACATCTTCATTCCAATCCAATTTTTGCCGTTCTAAGGTAAGTTCAGTTCAATAACAGAGATTTTCGGAGCATAATATGTTAACCAACATAACTTTTGCGCTATTCACACTGGTTTTGACACAAATTAGTTACCTTAGAATCACCAATTGGACATAAATTTAAAAGATAAAAGCAAAAATGGTTGATTTATTCATTTAGCCTTTATTCAAAGGGAAATATTACTGATTGAAAAAAAATTAGGATTCTTACTTTTATCCCGAATGCGTCCCTTATATCTTGAGCCCGCCTCCTGTAGGCTTCTCCTATAATCCCTAATGCATCGAGGAACTCCTCTAACTCCTTCCTGGAGTCCGGCACGAGATCGTGGGGGCTGAGTCGCCCCCACTCCAGAAAAAGAAGTAAAGTTGTTTTCTCGTCTTGATAGATCCGAGGAATTCTCTTTAAAACCCGTCACATTTATTGACTCTTTTACCCGAATTGAAGCAAAACATTGTATTTCAAACCTTTCCTCGACATCTTCATTCCAATCCAATTTTTGCCGTTCTAAGGTAAGTTCAGTTCAATAACAGAGATTTTCGGAGCATAATATGTTAACCAACATAACTTTTGCGCTATTCACACTGGTTTTGACACAAATTAGTTACCTTAGAATCACCAATTGGACATAAATTTAAAAGATAAAAGCAAAAATGGTTGATTTATTCATTTAGCCTTTATTCAAAGGGAAATATTACTGATTGAAAAAAAATTAGGATTCTTACTTTTATCCCGAATGCGTCCCTTATATCTTGAGCCCGCCTCCTGTAGGCTTCTCCTATAATCCCTAATGCATCGAGGAACTCCTCTAACTCCTTCCTGGAGTCCGGCACGAGATCGTGGGGGCTGAGTCGCCCCCACTCCAGAAAAAGAAGTAAAGTTGTTTTCTCGTCTTGATAGATCCGAGGAATTCTCTTTAAAACCCGTCACATTTATTGACTCTTTTACCCGAATTGAAGCAAAACATTGTATTTCAAACCTTTCCTCGACATCTTCATTCCAATCCAATTTTTGCCGTTCTAAGGTAAGTTCAGTTCAATAACAGAGATTTTCGGAGCATAATATGTTAACCAACATAACTTTTGCGCTATTCACACTGGTTTTGACACAAATTAGTTACCTTAGAATCACCAATTGGACATAAATTTAAAAGATAAAAGCAAAAATGGTTGATTTATTCATTTAGCCTTTATTCAAAGGGAAATATTACTGATTGAAAAAAATTAGGATTCTTACTTTTATCCCGAATGCGTCCCTTATATCTTGAGCCCGCCTCCTGTAGGCTTCTCCTATAATCCCTAATGCATCGAGGAACTCCTCTAACTCCTTCCTGGAGTCCGGCACGAGATCGTGGGGGCTGAGTCGCCCCCACTCCAGAAAAAGAAGTAAAGTTGTTTTCTCGTCTTGATAGATCCGAGGAATTCTCTTTAAAACCCGTCACATTTATTGACTCTTTTACCCGAATTGAAGCAAAACATTGTATTTCAAACCTTTCCTCGACATCTTCATTCCAATCCAATTTTTGCCGTTCTAAGGTAAGTTCAGTTCAATAACAGAGATTTTCGGAGCATAATATGTTAACCAACATAACTTTTGCGCTATTCACACTGGTTTTGACACAAATTAGTTACCTTAGAATCACCAATTGGACATAAATTTAAAAGATAAAAGCAAAAATGGTTGATTTATTCATTTAGCCTTTATTCAAAGGGAAATATTACTGATTGAAAAAAAATTAGGATTCTTACTTTTATCCCGAATGCGTCCCTTATATCTTGAGCCCGCCTCCTGTAGGCTTCTCCTATAATCCCTAATGCATCGAGGAACTCCTCTAACTCTTTCCTGGAGTCCGGCACGAGATCGTGGGGGCTGAGTCGCCCCCACTCCAGAAAAAGAAGTAAAGTTGTTTTCTCGTCTTGATAGATCCGAGGAATTCTCTTTAAAACCCGTCACATTTATTGACTCTTTTACCCGAATTGAAGCAAAACATTGTATTTCAAACCTTTCCTCGACATCTTCATTCCAATCCAATTTTTGCCGTTCTAAGGTAAGTTCAGTTCAATAACAGAGATTTTCGGAGCATAATATGTTAACCAACATAACTTTTGCGCTATTCACACTGGTTTTGACACAAATTAGTTACCTTAGAATCACCAATTGGACATAAATTTAAAAGATAAAAGCAAAAATGGTTGATTTATTCATTTAGCCTTTATTCAAAGGGAAATATTACTGATTGAAAAAAATTAGGATTCTTACTTTTATCCCGAATGCGTCCCTTATATCTTGAGCCCGCCTCCTGTAGGCTTCTCCTATAATCCCTAATGCATCGAGGAACTCCTCTAACTCCTTCCTGGAGTCCGGCACGAGATCGTGGGGGCTGAGTCGCCCCCACTCCAGAAAAAGAAGTAAAGTTGTTTTCTCGTCTTGATAGATCCGAGGAATTCTCTTTAAAACCCGTCACATTTATTGACTCTTTTACCCGAATTGAAGCAAAACATTGTATTTCAAACCTTTCCTCGACATCTTCATTCCAATCCAATTTTTGCCGTTCTAAGGTAAGTTCAGTTCAATAACAGAGATTTTCGGAGCATAATATGTTAACCAACATAACTTTTGCGCTATTCACACTGGTTTTGACACAAATTAGTTACCTTAGAATCACCAATTGGACATAAATTTAAAAGATAAAAGCAAAAATGGTTGATTTATTCATTTAGCCTTTATTCAAAGGGAAATATTACTGATTGAAAAAAAATTAGGATTCTTACTTTTATCCCGAATGCGTCCCTTATATCTTGAGCCCGCCTCCTGTAGGCTTCTCCTATAATCCCTAATGCATCGAGGAACTCCTCTAACTCTTTCCTGGAGTCCGGCACGAGATCGTGGGGGCTGAGTCGCCCCCACTCCAGAAAAAGAAGTAAAGTTGTTTTCTCGTCTTGATAGATCCGAGGAATTCTCTTTAAAACCCGTCACATTTATTGACTCTTTTACCCGAATTGAAGCAAAACATTGTATTTCAAACCTTTCCTCGACATCTTCATTCCAATCCAATTTTTGCCGTTCTAAGGTAAGTTCAGTTCAATAACAGAGATTTTCGGAGCATAATATGTTAACCAACATAACTTTTGCGCTATTCACACTGGTTTTGACACAAATTAGTTACCTTAGAATCACCAATTGGACATAAATTTAAAAGATAAAAGCAAAAATGGTTGATTTATTCATTTAGCCTTTATTCAAAGGGAAATATTACTGATTGAAAAAAATTAGGATTCTTACTTTTATCCCGAATGCGTCCCTTATATCTTGAGCCCGCCTCCTGTAGGCTTCTCCTATAATCCCTAATGCATCGAGGAACTCCTCTAACTCCTTCCTGGAGTCCGGCACGAGATCGTGGGGGCTGAGTCGCCCCCACTCCAGAAAAAGAAGTAAAGTTGTTTTCTCGTCTTGATAGATCCGAGGAATTCTCTTTAAAACCCGTCACATTTATTGACTCTTTTACCCGAATTGAAGCAAAACATTGTATTTCAAACCTTTCCTCGACATCTTCATTCCAATCCAATTTTTGCCGTTCTAAGGTAAGTTCAGTTCAATAACAGAGATTTTCGGAGCATAATATGTTAACCAACATAACTTTTGCGCTATTCACACTGGATTTGACACAAATTAGTTACCTTAGAATCACCAATTGGACATAAATTTAAAAGATAAAAAGCAAAAATGGTTGATTTATTCATTTAGCCTTTATTCAAAGGGAAATATTACTGATTGAAAAAAAAAAATTAGGATTCTTACTTTTATCCCGAATGCGTCCCGTATATCTTGAGCCCACCTCCTGTAGGCCTCTCCTATGATCCCTAATGCATCCAGGAACTCTTCTAACTCCTTCCTGGAGTCCGGCACGAGATCGTGCGGGCTGAGTCGCCCCCACTCTAGCAACAGACGTAAAGTTGCTTTCTCTTCCGGGGGAGGGTCGCTCTTTGGGGGCGCCCAGTCGCCCCCGAGGGTGTAGGACCCCTCGGTGGTGGCACTGCGAATTAGGGGTGAGGGGTCGAGATGGACTCGAGGCACGGAGCACGATCGCGGACGGAGGACTTCCTCGTGGGGCTGAGAAAGAAATGGGGTAAAACGGTTAGTGGATATATCTATCATTTATCAATTAAATTATTATTTAAAATCTCCCAAATGCAAATCAGATTTGTTACTTTTGAAATTAGGCAGGGACGCGTTGATAAAATTGTTCTGAAAATTGAAGAGATGACAGCAGCAAAAAAAAAAAAAAAATTCTACTGAGAGTCTCGTATATTGCAGTACCAGTGGAATAGTTACTGAAAATCTCATAGATGGCAGTGTCGTCAAAATCGCTACTGAGAGTGTCATAGATAGCAGCAACAACTGCTATTACTGAAAACTACATAGAAGGCAGCACTAATTTATATTAGTACTGAAAGTCACATAGGTGGCAGCACCGAATGCTACTGACAATCACATAGATGGCAGCCCCAATAAAATAACTACTGAATACCTCATAGATAGCAGCACCAACCCAAAGTAACAAATTATTATTAATATCTCACAAATGCAAATCAAATGTTTTTTTCTGAAATTATGCATGGACGCATTGATAAAATTGCTACTGAAAATTTAAGAGATGGCAGCACCATCAAAATTAGTCTCGTGGATTGCATTTGTTTAAAACACAGTTATTACTAAATTTTCTCTAAATGGCATCACCGATAATATTACTACTAAATGCCTTTATAGATGGCAGCCCCTCCAACATTACAACTGAATATCTCGTGGGTGGCGGCACCACCACAATTACAACTAAATATCACTTAGATTGCAGCCCCACCAGCATTACAAGTAAATATCTCATAGATGGCAGCACCACCAACATTACAACTGAATATCATAGATGGCAGCACCACCAACATTACGACTGAATATCTCATAGATGGCAGCACCACCAAGATTGATATTGATAATATAATATCACCACCAATATTGCAACTGAATATCTCATAGATGGCAGCACCACCAACATTACAACTGAATATCTCATAGATGGCAGCACCACCAAGATTGATATTGATAATATAATATCTATTAGCAATTAGCAATATCAATCTTGGTGGTGCTGCCATCTATGAGATATTTAGTTGCAATATTGGTGGTGCTGCCATCTATTACAATGTTATTATGATGGTGCTGCTATATATATAGCAGCACTATCATAATACCAACATTGTAACTTCAATTCAACGACTCGATCAACAATTTAATAAATTTAGAAGTTTTAAGTAGTATCATCAAAAATATAAATTAAAATCTCAAGGATGGCAGCAGAAAAAAAAGTTTTTTAAAACTCAGATGAGCATCACCAAAACTGAAAACATAGGGGGTGTAGCACCCAATAGAACTGTTATTTTATGTCTCATATCACATACATAGCAACGGCATAGAAAAGTGTGTATCAAAACATAGAACTGAATGAATAACGTATTTGCAGATATGCCAGTTGTAACTTTCAATGCTGAAAAATGGGAATTAGTTTACATTTGAGAAGAATTCATAAGTTAAATGTTTAGCTTATGAATACGGCATCAATAAAAATTGTTATTTTAAACATCATAGATGGCAGCACCAACAAAATTGCTACTTTTAGTTTATATAACTCACACAACTAAACCAATTTCAAAAATTGCATATAACGGCAAAAAAATGATTTTTAAAAATCTCAAAAAGACGGCAGTGTAATTTTTTTAAATGTTCTAATAGATGGCTGGATGAAGAGTTAAGAGTTTACAAGTTAACCGTCGAGAGTGCATACGGTCAGATGGCGCTGATTTAAAATTATGAGACTAAATTTGGAATTTTATCGAAAAAAATGCGTTAAAAAGCATCAATGCCAGCAACTCCTTTTAAACAAAGTAATTTTTTATACAAATAAACGATCCGCACGATCATGATAGCTCGGTCGGAAAGGGTTACTAGAATAAAGTGAATTATGTAATTTGTTGCCATATGCACTCTAGAGGGTTAAATAAATCGTGCTAAAATACGTCAAAGGTTCTTACTTTTTTGCGATGCGTAGGTAAGTTTTGGAGTTCTCTTTGAAATGCTACGATGTCGGCTTCGCTTGTATCACTGTGACAAGAAGTAAACACGTTGTTCTCTGGTGTATTTGATTTCTTACGTCGAAGGCTGCAAAACCTAAAGATAGAGTTAAAATGAACGATTCAGTTCTCGCTTGAGGTTTATGAAATATGCAGCGTTCATTTGTGTGTGTTATATGATGACCGCTATCTATTATAAGTAAAAAAAATCAAGTTGAAACTTACTTGTTGTACGGCATAGTAACATTTAAAATAGTTGAAATTGAAAAATTAATTTAAATTTACCTCCATTGCTTGTCATTCGGTTACATATGGTAAATGCGATATGCAATTACATAAGTGCTCTCGTTTTTTCATACATTTCTAACTGAATGAAGAGACCCCTTGGTAGAATAACATTATACAATTAACTGTTCTCCTTCCAAGTGGGCGTGGAATGTCAAATGCTAGAATATTCAAAATCACCTAACTCCAAGTGCCGGTTCCAAAATAAACGCAATAATTTACTTAAATATATACCTTTTATTTCGGAAGAAAAATCCAATTATTAGACGTCATATATTAACTTTATTAAAAGCCTGGTTACTTTCACACCACCTACGACCTAGCTGGCGCAGGTGTGAACGAGGTCCGATAAAGAGACCATAGATTACCGACGACGTTTTAAGTTTATTTAAGAACCAGCGCTGCAATCGCTTTAGTCTCCGACTCATATACAGTTTTCACAGTGAACAGTGAGTTGCCTGAATGCCAAAGTCTGGTGATGTAGTTCACTTGATTTCTAGGGTAGGAAAGGTTCTAGGTTGGTAGGAAATCAGTGTTAAAACTGCGCCCTCTAGCAAGTGGATGATAGTTAGGGGTTGAGGCGTGTGGTGGTAACCGTTACACCGTTAAAAAATACAGGGTGGTTAAAAAATAACGCTCGCTATTCGGAGTGGTCTGCAGCTTGAATGAATAATCCAATTGCATCAGAAATTGAGACACTTACTAATCAAGAAGGGGTGAAAAGAATGGAATCATAAAAAAGATAGAATCATAAAAAAAAATTCATAAAAAAGAATAACCATAAAAAACAAACTCGTCTCTTGACCAGAATCTGAATTACGAGGCGTCGTCAATTATGGCCAATTACGGCCAACACAGCTAATTACGCCTCATAATTTAGAACCCTGGTCAAGAGACGAGTTTCTTTTTTACGGAAAAGAATGGAATCATGAAAAAGAAACTCGTCTCTTGACCAAGGTTCTAATTACGAGGCGTAGCCAATTACGGCTAATTACGGCCAACACATCCAACTACGTCACGTAATTTAGAACCCTGGTCAAGTGACGAATAAATTTTTTATGATTCCATTCTTTTCCCCTCTTCTTGATAAGTAAGTTTCTCAATTTTTGTTGCATTTTGATTATTCATTCAAGCTACAGACCACTCCGAGTAGCGAGCGTTATTTTATAACCACCCTGTATATTTGGTTATACATGCGACGAAATGGAAAAGTATCTCTGTGACCATTTACCTGAATGCTCGCTTGGTCTTGAACGATGGGGACGGCGAGGCGGACGAGCAGTCGCTGTGCCGCCCTCCCGTTTCCCTCTCGTTGTGTTGCGGAGGAATCACCAGAGGGGTGAGGAAGGACAGCTTCGCCGGGGATCGCCGCTCCGCCACGTGCAGAGACGAGCCACCACCTTCAAATGGATGAATGAATTCAAATTTATATTAGTTGTTTTAAGTTTCTTTGGAATTCGTGAAATAGAGGACTATTTTTATTTTTTATTATTGCATGGATCTATTCTTATAATAAAAACACTGTACGTACTTAATCATAGATTTTCATTGACTAACCACTTCAAATATTATATGCCACGATAACATTTTTACTTCTTTTTTCTTATCTCTCTGATCTGGATCAGTTCAGATCCATGAGGTTATTCTCCCTTAATTTCTCCATCGCCAAACCAGGTGCTCGCCGAAAATCCTCCCTTTTTACAAGTAAACATTTTTACTAGTGATTTAATACGTGTTCTTTTTTTTTTTGTGGGTGAGTTTGTAAATTAATATTATCCACTGTTTTATGATCGCCAATATGGATTGATCTGATTACTTCATTACTATTTTTTTTTGTTTAATTTTGTTCAAATTCTTTGATGTATGTTCAATAAAAATATTAATTATCATTATTAATTTTATTGATGCTTCTTATCGTTTGCGAAATGTAATTGGCTTATTGTTTTAGGTGACGTAGTTAATTCCTACTTTCATTCCTGCCCTCGCAGCAAAATAAAGGGATTTCGTGAGATTAAACTTGACCCTCTCCTCAGCATAGAGAAGGAAAAGAAATGGAGATACGGTAAACCTATAAAGCGCTGTCTAATGACAAATAAGTTTCTGTTAGTCACGTGATTTTAATTAATTTGGACGGTATTTTTTTGTCGAAGATTTTTTTTACAATGCAACAGTACAATGCACATCAGGATATATTGATTATATACTATAACAATTGAAGAGTACAGGAGACAAAGAGCTTGATTACTTTGGAATCTTTCCGCATTTTGTGCTTGGCGGACATTGACGACAGGAAACAGGTTTTTCTATTGGTTCTTCTTTCGCGATATAAACTTGTGATTCGTGTCCACTGATTTCTGGCGTGAATCAGGGTTGCTGCGAGCAAAAACCAAAGTGAGTAACCGGTTTCGTTTCACCAGTTTAGGCGATAACTCGTTATTGTTGCCTGAGAATCCAGATGTAGACAGTTTCCTATGCATTCAAGCTTTTTTTTCCGTTTCACGCTTCAAGATGGTTTCCGTGCTCATTGCTTGAATACAATCAAGAGTCTACTACACTCATTGCCAGGCTAAGTTGGGTAAATAGAAATATGCTATGGAGAAGAACCTTCCGCGCATGTAAAAAGTTCCATAAATTATTTGTGAATCCTTCCAGAAAACATGTTTAAAACATTCATTTCGTTTAAGGTATAACAGATTCGAATATTATTTCAGAAAATGTGTCAATTTTATCAGAATGAAAAGTGTATTTTGGTAAAATTGTATTCAGATAATTTTGAATGCAAATAACCTTACAAGAGTTTTCAACTAACGGACCAACCTCATTCTTCCGTCTGCCTTTTTACTCTTTGTTTTTACCCAAGTTAGGTTTGCACGGAGTTTATATCATTCGAATGTTTCCCATACCTTGAGGAGGTGCCTGGGGTGGGAGGAGGAGCGCCTCCTCGTTGCCGGCGGAGGAGGCGCGGGACCTCGAGGAGGGGCTGCCCCCGCTGCGGTGCCTCAGGGAGGAGAGGAGGCGGTGCTTGAGGAGGCGGAGGAGGATCACGGGGTGGGAGAACATGGGCAGGGCGCGCAGGTAGAACGAGTAGCTGTCCTCGTCGGTGGAAGGGCCTGAAAAAAAAAAGAGATTTGAGCGATGGTCATTCTCATATGAAGAGTACAGGGGAAGAACCGCTTGATTTTTTTAGAGTTTTTCCGTAATTGTGTCTGCTTGACGGATATTGGCGACCAGAAACCGTTTTTTTTTCGGTTTTTCATTTTCGGTACAATCGTGTTACTTGTGTTCATTGATTCCTGGCGTGAATTAGGGATGTGCGAAAGAAAAACAGCACGAGTAACCGGCTTCTTTACACCAGTTTAGGCGATTTTTCTCTATCATCGCCAAAGAGGCCTATTGAGAAAAGCCTTCCACGAAATCAAGCAATTTTTTCCCATGTACTCTTCATATACGTCATCCTCATGCATGAATAACTATTTGCATTGATAGCTGTTTTCCGACATAGGAATCGCCACAACTACAAAATAAATAAAATTTGAAAAAGTTATCATCTGACTATTATTTGAAGTTTTAAAATGCATTGAATGAATTAGTTAAGGGAATGGGCGCGTTGGACCGGGGGTCTCCAAACTCAATGCCTCAATGTTGATTCAATGGGAAAAAATACTTTCTCTGCCAAATTTCTCCGGCTGCAGTGAATACAAACATTAAAAACATATTTTTTACAAACGGTTTTTTTTTAAATAATAAATGTAGATAACTTACAGGTCTCTGTAATGCCACTTTTTTTTTAAAATTGCTTCGAATACCTTTTGTAAAATAGTTTATCCAAAATTTAAAAACAATTCAAACCCATTTCAAAATATCGGATTGTTGGGACCTGTAAGTCAACTACATTTATGACATGCACAAATCTGTTTTTAAAAATATTCAATACAGCCGGAGAAACGTGACAGAGAAGATATTTTTTCTCCATTGGAATAACACTGATGCTCTTTGTTTTGGAAACCAGCGGTCCAGCGCGCCCCTTCCCCCTCAAGAAGTTAAGGGTATAAGTATGGGGTATTAGTAATATCTCCTTCTGTGCATGTGTAACACATTTCAAAAATAATGTCAGATTATTTTAATTCAAATAATATTGTTGATATAATTGTAAATATAATTGATAATAAAATTAAAACACGGTGGTCAATTTCATAAAATTGCAGGGAATGTTGCCATTTTTAAATTGTTTTTTAATGAATCGTTTAACCTTATTATAAAGATTATACTTCAACAAAAGACAAAAAATAAAATGGAAGAAAGTCCTCAAAAACCTTTTCATACTGAAATTTTTTTTCGTTAAAATAGCTGTTGACTGTGTTGTTAAATTTTCATATTTCTCAAAATAGTTTAGATAAATACTTCCTTAAAAAGAATTTTTTTTATAAATGTTTAAAATCAGGGTTATAAAAGGTTTTACTTCAGCTTCATCCTGATTACCGCTTAATTGCAACCGAGACCTTATTCATTCATAGAAATATGTGTTTTAGTGCTTGTTACTAGTCTTTAAGAGCAATTTTCATTTTTCTAAGTAAATTACAACTAAAGTCAAATCAATGAAAATATCAATCAAAGATAATTTCAGATAAATATGGTTAATCTGGTAGATGCAACCAAAGTGTGGTGCTTAGTTTCATTAATATATGGTACAATTAATCACAAATATCAAGTTATGGCTCAAGTTTGAACCAAAATTGGCGTTTTCATTGCACCAGCTGTTTAGTTCCACGTTGAACCAAAAACTAGTCTTCCATGAATAAAATACCATTAAAATAATTCCCATTCTTCGTTCACCAAGAACTCATATTCTATTTTTAAACCGTAAAAACATACATTCCCCAAATGGGACTTAACAACATCTAGAAACCAATCGAAATCCTCACCGTGTTTGAGGGTGTCCCAGGGGTCCGTCATTCGCATCTTCTTCTGGAATAAAATAACAGAATTATTTCAGTCGATGGCAACGATTCTGAAAAAGCATGGAAAACATAGGGTTAAGAGGAAGACGGGGTTGCTGTCGTGCAAAAGCCAATACAAAAACCGGGTTGCTATTTGAAGTGATCGATCGCTTTTTAGTATGCCCAAATAAACGCTCTCGGCAAATAAATAATTTGGAGCTATTCTAAATTGGAGGGGGACGTCACCTGACTGTGTTTCTAAAATACGACGCCCGTCGCCAATAGCCCTCGTGTAGCTCTAGTGCGACTACAATTCAAACGTAATCTAACTAACCTAAATTGGAGGGGGATGGGGATCCCAGTCGGTTAGGCATTTTCCTAGCACGCGAAAGGTCCCAGGTTCGGATCCGGGCATCGCCAACATAACTACCGAGTGCAGCCACAAATGTCCGACGATTAATGCCCCGTAAAGGGGGAGTGTGCGTTGTAGTGTAATCGTTTCCGGCTTCCTGTTTCTAGCCTTCATTAGGAGCTTAAACACAGCCAATAACGCCTCGTAACTTAGAACCCTGGTCAAGTGACGAGGTCGACACCTGAGCGGGCACCCAACGGAACTTCGAGCGACATCGTACGCTGACGCCGTCGGGACTTTGGACTCCACAGATGTAACGAGCTCATCTGTCCCAGGGAGTGCACGTTAAATATGCTTCCAAGTCTCAACACTGAGTACGATGTCGCCCTTAGCGGTTGCGTTGGGTGCTTGACAGTCAGACAGTGATTGCGCCCTTTAGAAGGGAGAGTGTAGGCTTTATAGCCCATTACCCAGCTCGCCAGAAGAGACAGTCACAAGAGGCACACAAAGAAGGACGATACAAACACATAGACAAATAACAACATTTATTGACGGTCACAAACATCCATGCCTGACCGGGATTCGAACCCGACGCCAGCAGCTCCAAAGGCCAGTATGCTAACGATTGAGCCACTGGGGCGGCTGCGTTGGGTGCTTACTCGGGTGTTGGGTTGCGTCACATGACTTTGGTTCTAAAATACGAAGCCAGTCGCCAATAGTTTTTGTGTAGCACTGGTGGGACGATAATTCAAACTAAACTAAATTGGAGCTTGCATAGGTTTAGTAATTGACTTGACGACATTATGACTCTCTATCAAAACTATTATTACAACGGATTTTTTTACCTGTAAAAAGAGTTAACCATCTTGGTGTAAGTTGAAGAGCTAAGTGGAAGAACGTGCCAAGTGACAAAAATATAAAAACGTGAAAATAAGATTTAAACTTTTAAGTTTTTCGTTTGCACCTATACATCGAAAACGGCCCTTACAAATGTTAAATTATATTTCGATTTTATCTTTTTTGTGGTCTTTAACTTTTGAAATTGTTATAAAATTCAATGAAGCTGAAATTGTTCAAACCACAATTTTTCTTCAATACACATTTTTTTAATACAGGGAAAATAACGTCACTACAACTTAAAATGAGTTTCTTGAAGAAAATTTGTTAAATACCGAATATTTGATGATCAATATAAAAATCCTCAAAATATTGAAACTTAAAACGAAGTTTCTAAGGGGCCGAAAGTAATGATATCACTTCAATTACTACAACTAATTAAATAATAAAGCAATTATTATTAACTTATTTTTCTTCAACCCACTGTGAGATTCAGTCGCATAAACCTGACAGCCAGGTTTTCCAGAAAACACAAATATTTAAAAAAAATTATAAATTTTTCGACAAGTTTTTCGACTGAGCTCTTATATTCAGAATTCGCGCTAACAGCCTACAACTGCGCGAACTGTCTATTTTTGATTTTTAAACAACACCTTTTAAACAATAAAAAAGACGCGTTATTGGCTTTACAATAAACTAACGTTGAGTGAGCGGTTTGTTTGGGCTTACTAATAGAGATCATAGTTAAAGTATTAGAGGGGCGGATCACGTGACCTCCAATGCTAACGACGGGACGCGCAAGGAGAGCAAAATTGGTGACGTGTCTGTGGGGCTAGTTTCAACAACACTTTAAGGAGAAAAGTGAGACAAAAATTAAAATTTAATTTTAAAATCATAAAAAATACCATAAAAATACTAACTGCATTTTGGAATATTTTTAGTGACTTTAAAAAAAAACGTGAAACGCTTTAGTAATATTTTTATGTATTTTTTGTAATTTTAGAATTAAATGGTATTTTTTCATAGTATTCTTTTCCTTAATGTGCTAGCAACACTAGCTTCTTGCCAGCACATTAAGGAAAAGAATACTGTGAAAAACGTTTTTTTTTTAAAGTGTTGTCAACATACTTTACCAATTTTGCTCTTCTTGCGCGTCCCGTCGTTAGCATTGGGGGTCTCGTGATCCGCCACTCTAATACTTTAACTATGATCTCTATGGGCTAACTAGTGTTACATGGCGACTTCCTGACGGCATCTCTTTATTTATAGCCTAGCATCTCCAACCTCTTCTTAACTGAAGAGCTTAGTAGAAGAACGTGCTAAGTGACATAAAGGTGAAAACGAGAAAATGAGCTTTAAATGATTTAATTTACACTCAGATTTTTTATAAACGGTATTAGCACACAGTAAAAAATATACTTAACTTTAAGTTTACGAAAAAAAAGAAACTTGTTGTCTTTAAAGGATGGAAATTAAATGTTCATTGACACAAAAATCTCACTTTTTTCAAAAATTGTCACTTAGGACTTTCTTCCGCTAAGCTCTTCAACTGTGAGATAGAACACTATAAAAAAGAAGCGCGAAAAAAGTTGTTACCTGGATGTCTTTCAGCATTCGAAGAGTTATGGTCTCCAGGGAGGCAGATACTTTGGTGGTGGGGGTGAGGGACGTTCTTCGAATGTAATCGTCTTCGGGAGAATCGTTTGGCACTGAGGAATCGTCTGCGAAGAGCAAACAGTTTCGAATGTGAGAGTGCATTGTGTGGATCATCAGGGAGTTGGTTATTTTGAATGGATAAAAGTTTTTGATTTGCGAAAAGATAGTTTAATATAGATAAAATATTTTGTTTGAGAGTAAGAAAATGAAATGGAATTTCTGACATGAAAGCTACAATAAAATTAAAATATTTTTTTATTATTGAAAACATATATTATATAAAAGTTATAAGTAATTTTAATTTGTTAATAAGGGCGTGGGAGTAGATTTAATATTAAAAATATTTTCATTTGAGTTTAACGTAATAAATAACACAGAAATATCAGCTTCAGTAAGGCCTCTTTTTTAGAGACTAATTTATCTATGATAATACAAGAAAGTGTATGTCTGTGTGTGTGTCTGTGAATCATAAAAGACCTACTTCGACTGCTTTAAAAAAAAAACGAAATTTTTAATATCGATTCCTTTTAATACCAACGCGTGCACCTGATACTTAGTTTTTTCATATTTGCTCTATTTTTTGAGAAAATTTGAATTTTCTGAAAAAAAAATACACCACTTTCGCTCAAATCCGATATTTCCCCCCCTTTCCTGTCGCCATTCGACAGAAGAAATTAAAATAAACACAAACATTAATTGAAATTGGAAATGCTTGTATTCTCTTGCCATTATTTACCATAATAATTGTCACGATTCGTGTGACATAATTCTGCTAAACTCTCCAAAATTACCTAAAAATGCGCCAAGTGGGAAGAATGTATTATTTAAAAAAAATTCATTTTTTTTAGGTAATCTCGATTGAGCTGCATAATGACAGTGTTTGTTGATAAATCTATTTTGTCGCCAAATTATTACCAAATGCGTGCCAATGGGCTAAATGTTTTGATTGTTTGCAATAAAGCTCTAGATTAGCGGTCGCCAGTCGCCAACTGGAGACTATTACATCGAAAGTGGCTACCTAAAAATCGAACCCCAGTCGCCAAATGTGGCGATCATAATTTTTCCTTTTTGTTCAACAAATAATTATTACTGAAGCTGCATTTCTAAAATAATAAAACGCTCCAATTCGATTCTGTCGGGAAGAAAGACTAGATGACAGTTGTTGCTCATCGGTGAAATTTTCCACCCTCCTCCGTGCGACGTAAATGGATCTGGGCGATTAAAATCTTAAATGCAAATTTGATTTTTAAATTTCGCTTTACGATTTCGGCAATCTACTTGCAATTGATTTGCATCTGATTAAGATCTCGACTATTCATTTAAACGATTTTGTTATGAGAAAATTGCATGAACAATCGTGGGTCGTGGGCGACGTCAAGAATTCTCCGAAACTAATAGTAGTTGAACTGATTGTACATAAAATAATTTTCTTCTTACAATAATGGCCAATCACATAATACTACATATTTTGTATGATACTTTTTTACTGTCAATCTTATCGTTTCAAAAATGTCATTAATAAAATTTTCTTTTGTGGAAAATCGCACTTTCTTTTTGTCGTATATACTGAAATTTAAAACTGGCTACTAAAAATCGAAATGTGGCTACCATTTTTTTTCACTCAGGTAGCCACTGGCTACTATTAAAAATTCCCAGTCTAGAGTATTAGTTTGCAAGTTGAAGAGCAGATTGAAGGATTGTTTATTGCACTCTTCATTTTCTCGCCTAATATGTTGTCCGAATGCTCGAAATAGTATTTTCTTTTTTACCCAGAATAGAAATTTTGACGTGAAATAACATTATATAAAAATGGTTCATTTTGAATTTATTAGGAAAATTGATGACAGTAAGTTCATATTGAAGATGATTTTTGTGATGTGAGGATGTGCATTTTGTAGTGATGTAGAGAACCGGATTTTATGCTTAATAATGAACGGGAATGAATACATTAGCTTATTAACCTATAGCCGATTAAATGATGCATAAACTTGGATAAATTTGATATTCTTTTTGTCCGTGCGTAGAATGTTTATTTATTTGCTAGTGAAGACATATAATATACGTGCACGGTTTCTTGCTATAGTCCACAGCACCTAGTGTAGCCAACTGTCTATACCTGCCACCATTTAAGAGATTTAACTCTATCAACACCTCCCTGTAGGTTTTGAGATAGTAGACCGAGAGCCCAG
Organism: Hylyphantes graminicola; assembly: GCA_023701765.1. Taxonomy (NCBI): domain Eukaryota; kingdom Metazoa; phylum Arthropoda; class Arachnida; order Araneae; family Linyphiidae; genus Hylyphantes; species Hylyphantes graminicola. The sequence goes on from CM043117.1 coordinate 65,447,320, forward strand.
GGCCCCCAGACCTAAGTCATTTTGGCAAGGATGAAATGTACGTGATTAGGTTCGGTTTTCATTTACTTTTAGTGTATGCATACCCGTTAGAATGGACCGACGGCCAATTTACAGGTATCGGGAGCAAAATGTAGGTAAAATATAAGTTAACCTAAGTCATTTTGGAAAGGCTGATTTTTACATATGTTTTAGAAAATAATGTTAAAAGTGCATAATAAATTTCCCAGACACTTGCCGTGGGCCGATATTTCTCCCAGACGCTTTAAACGTCTTCATCAAGCTCAGACTTTGTCAATCACATCTAGCGGCGTGAGATGGCGCTACAACCGTTCTCGGACATCTAGGAAGAGAAGTTAAGCAAAAAAGAACTATGTGTCTATTGGATATATGGTTGGTTGATTGACTTATATTCTGGTAAAAGAATATCGTATCGATTTAATTGAAAATATTAATTCGAAAATAGATTAATAAACAAGCTGTCATAGCTGCCTAGCTTACTACATTTTCACATCGCTAATAATCAAGCACACAAACCGGAATATATATGTCAATCAACCAACCATATCTCCAACAGACACATAGTTCTTTTTTGCTTAACTTCCCTTCTTTGATGTCCGAGAACGGTTGTAGCGCCATCTCACTCCGCTAGATATGATTGACAAAGTCTGAGCTTGATGAAGACGTTTAAAGCGTCTGGGAGAAATATCGGCCCACGGAAAGTGTCTGGGAAAATTATTACGAACTTTTAACATTATTTTCTAAAACACATGTAAAAATCAGCCTTTCCAAAATGACTTAGGTTAACTTATATTTTACCTACATTTTGCTCCCGATACCTGTAAATTGGCCGTCGGTCCACTCTAACGGGTATGCATACACTAAAAGTAAATGAAAACCGAACCTAATCACGTACATTTCATCCTTGCCAAAATGACTTAGGTCTGGGGGCCCTGGGCTCTCACTCTATAGTGGTTATTAGTAAAAAAGCGTTGCTCTTTTTTTTAAATAGTCACTAAGAAGAATCCATAATGGAGCTAGTATTTTTATGGTATTTTCGTTTTGTAATTTTAGTATTAAATGCCATTTTTTCAATGACGTTTTCGATTTGGGGTCACGTGATCTGCCACTCTAGGTCAGGCAAGGGTTTGGGTCTGAGTGGTGCGGTTATCTATGTTCATGCATATATGTTGACTATGACAAGTTTTTAATCCATAAGCATTCTCGGAATCAATGATGGCAAAGAAAAAGCAGACAACAACTCAATACTAAGGGGTGCTAAACCGAGGCACCCTTGACGCTTAGCAGGACGAGGCATGCAATCAACTTCTTATACAGGGAGGTTATTAATTAACGTGAGATGTTCAGAGCCCTCTAGCAAGTGAAGTATTGGACGAAACCTAACCAAATTTGATGAGCATGCATAGTAGACCACGGGATTTTGATTTCCTAAAAAGAAAAAAAGCACCATAAAAAAGAAACTCGTCTCTTTACCAGGGTTCTAAATTACGAGGCGTGGCCAATTACGGCCAACACAGCCAATTACTCCTCGTAATTTAGCAGTCAAGAGACGAGTTTATGTTCTTATGATTCCATTCTTTTCCCCCATCTTGATTAGTAAGTGTCTCGTCTCTTGACTAGGGTTCGAAATTATGAGGCGTAGCCAATCATGGCCATTTAAGGCCAACATAGTCAATAACGCCTCGTAATTTAGAACCCTGGTCAAGAGACGATTTTTTTATGGTGCAACTTTTTTTTTAGAAAATCAAAATCCCAAGGTCTACTATGCATGCTCATCAAATTTGGTTAGGTTTCGTCCAATACTTTACTCGCTAGAGGGCTCTGAACACCTCACGTTAATCAATAACCACCCTGTATTTCAGCAAATCTTCTCTTGTGGCCCAAAAAGACGAGAGTCTTGGGAAGAAATGTTAAACACTGGCCACTTTCGGACTTATCCCGCGACCCCTTGAGAAGGCCGAGGCTGTTGCCCACTTTCCCCTCTGCGTCGTACATGACTTTTTGAAGATCTACCTCCACAGACTTGGCCTGGCTGCTGATGAGACTCTCCAGCTATTTGGACAAGTCAGGATGGATGGTGACCACCTAATGCATTGCACTGAACTTGAATTACATCGGACTGATGACGTCGTCAGTTGTTATTGGGAGGCTCGGTGTCAAATGGCCGAGAGGCCAAGACTGAGCGCTGGATAAGTAAACAAGTACGTTCTGCACGTTTGTTGCAGAATCCGTCACTTAAACCACTTCCACAGAATATTTGTGAGCAACAGAAAGCACACTATTTATACAGCTCAGACCGAAATTCGCGAGACAGGGCCTTTAGCTATTGTTCCAATTCACATTTTAAAAGACCAAAATTAACTATTTTCATTAATCTTCTTTCGCAGTCTTTTAGCCTAGTCTGGTTTTTTGCTCCAAAATGAGGTATCCTACTTGTTTGTTAGACTTCGGTTCGTTTGCTTATTCAAAGAGTACAGGGTAAAAACAATCCATTGGGTAGTGATATTCCTCTATTTTTTTGTGTGCTTGGCGGGCATTGGCGACAGGAAACCGGTTTTTCATTCGGTTCATCTTTCGCTTTACAAACGAGTGACTATCGTGTTCACTGATCTATGGCGTGAATAAATGTTGCCATAGGGGGAAAAACAAAGTGAGTAACCGGATTTCCTTACACCATTTTAGGCTGTGACTAGTTATTATTGCCAAAGAATCCTGATACAGGCAGATTCATATGCAATGAAGTTTTTTTCCTACCTATACTCTTCATTTGTTAACTGTTCAATTTTTTTAATCCTCACTTGGTGCGGCGCACAGGTCCAGCCTGACGTGCAAGTAGACCAGTGTCCGGGCCGAGTGGTGCTTGACGAACCGGGCGTACCGTGTCGAGTATTTGTGTAGTACCACTCGCCAGAGGGCAGCAGCAGTTGGGTGAGCCAGGAAAGAGGCGTGCGGAGTGGTTCTTGTCGCTTGTACGAATAACACGCAATTCGGTACTAATTCGATTTAGGAAGTTAAATACTGGTTTTCTAGAGCGTTCGCAGGGCGGAGCTTGAACCAATCGCATAGCAAGCTGCTCAAATTCGAATGACACGCAATTGAGTACTAATTCGGGTTTGGAAGTAAATACTGGTTTTCGAGAGCGTTCACAGGACGGAACTTCAACCGATCGCATAGCAAGGCTAACGTGCTCGAATCCGAAGAGTTTCATTTCAATTTCGGCCTATATCTATTTTTTTTAAAATCCTCACCTGCCGCGGCGAACAGGTCCACCTTGACGTGCATCTCCTGGCCGAGGTAGACCAGAGTCCGGGCCGAGTGGTGCTTGACGTACCGGGCGTACCGCGTCGAGTGGTTGGTATAGTACCATTCGTCAGAGGGCAGCAGCAGTTGGGTGTGCCAGGAAAAAGGCGTGCGTAGTGTTTCTTGTCGCTTGTACGAATGACCCGCAATTGAGTACTAATTCGGTTAACCGATCGCATAGCAAGGCTAACGTGCTCAAATTCGAATTACGCGCAATATAGTACCGATTCGGTTTAAGAAGTTAAATACTGGTTTTCGAGAGCGTTCACAGGACGGAGCTTAAACCGATCGCATAGCAAGGCTAACGTGCTCGAATTCGATGAGCTTCAGTTCAATTTCGACCCTATAACTAGTTTTTTTAAATCCTCACCTGCTGCGGCGAACAGGTCCACCTTGACGTGCATCTCCTGGCCGAGGTAGACCAGTGTCCGGGCTGAGTGGTGCTTGACGTACCGGGCGTACCGCGTCGAGTGGTTGGTGTAGTACCACTCGTCAGAGGGCAGCAGCAGTTGGGTGAGCGAGTCCGGGAGCCCCGATGCGAGCAGAACGCGGTGGTGACCGGGCTCCAGGGAAAGCTGGCACACGGCTTGCAGCACGAGGCAGAGCAGTTGCTGAATGAATAAAGGAATGAATGAATAAACAAAAAAATGAATAAATAAGTCACCGTAAAAAATCCACAAAGTTAAAAAAACAGTTACGAAAAACCGCATATGATTCTAAAAAAATACTATAAAATTGAAAGGTATTTTTCTTGCACACCGACTAAGAGTTTTTTACACTCAAGACACAAAAGATGGTCTTGCTTTATTTTTTTTGAATTTCATGTTTTTCAAGATTTTTAAGAAAATTACATATGACAGCCCAGCTTAGTCACTGTAAAAAATTTCCTTAACTTTCCGTATATATACCAGGAACTTTCCTGGCTTTTTCAAGTATCCATCGCTTCTTGATAAGTTCCTGGGATTTTCAGGTTTTCCCTTTCAAATCTGGCAACGTACCACCGCCATTGCTCGCGTCGGTCGCCTCGCTCAAAATCAGTCGTTTTGTAACGTTGTTGGTATAACGAAGTTCATGAAATGCTCGTCCGTGGCCGAGTGGTTAAGCCACCCGCTTCAGGATTAAGTATTCTCAAGAGTGCGGGAGTTCAAATCCTACCTACTGCCAGTCATGCTGCAAATCGGATATATCATATATGTACTGGGAAAGAGCAGAAAATCCAATTCGTGACGGATGGGCCCGATTACACGGGGACAGACTTGCTCGTTAAATCTGTGGAGTCCAAAGTCCCGACGGCGTCGGCGTACGATATCGATCGAAGTTCCGTTGGGTGCCCGCTCAGTTTCCAGAACGGTTCCAGGTATTTTCCAAAAAGATTCCAGTTACTTACCAGAAAGGTTCCAGGTATTTTCCAGAGAAGTTACTGGCTCTAAGTGGGATTGTTTCCATATTTTTGGGGAAGGTAAATGATATATTCCAGGAACATTACTGGCAAAGATTGGGCAGCTCAGCTGCCCATTATTTCTCAAACGTTCCTGAATTTTTTTACAGTGGTTAGCCGAAAACTGGCGGATTCCTTGCTGCATTTCCATGTTGAAAAGAGCTCGCCCAGGCCCAAAGTATTCAGCAGCGACGAGTTGGCAGACATGATTGACCCTTTTCCAACGTCAGACGACATGGATTCCGATGAGTTCATCACGGAGATTTTGTTAGTGCACAAAAAGAAAGGATTTTGATGACTTCGTGCTGAAAGATTTTTTGGGTGACTTCGGCATCGAATCTTTTTAAAACTCTTAGTTGACGACTAAAACAATAAGTTCTTCACTGAAATCATTATGCATGACTGGAACAGTACGAACGTAGTCTGTTGACCATCGAATATTTGGATACTTTTTATTTGCAAAGCGGAGAAAAAAAACTGAAAGTTAAACTTTCTTTTAGATGACTAATTTCCTCAAACGGGATGGCCTTGATATTTGACAGCTTTTATAACGTTAATATTATTTAAGTATTCACTGGCCGATAATTGGCCGATAATATAATGAATTATGTATTTTTGAATGCATGTTGACTGTACTTGATTTTATGTAAAATGTTATTAGTGAATTATGGAATTTTACGCATTTATAAATAAAATACTGATACTGATTTTACCGTCTTGCATATATTCAACCCGGTTGCAATTTGTCGTACTTTTAAACGGAACCAATTTCCCTTTCTTAAACTCCTAAAGTTTAGTACCTAAAAGAGATGGGTGTTCTCGGTATTTTTTTGAAAAGCAACTTATTTCTGCAAGTGCAAAAAAATCATTTTCTTTACATTTATATGGGAAAAACCGTACGCTACGTACATCGAGAAAAACGGTCTAAACATGTTTACGATACAAATCCTCGAATTCGTGGTGAAACTTTGTGGTGTTGGAATGGTAGGAATTCGGTCTGAACTTAGATTGAATAGAGATGTTAACTTGTAAATTCTAAGCAAATATTTCAAAATAAAAGATTAAAAACGGTGTATGGTATGTTTTATATAAAATTGAACCAAAAGTGCAACTATATCTATTAAATTCACCGGATATCGTGTTCACCGGATACAGTTTTGCTCATGCCGCCATCTACATTTTTGTTGAGTTAATAAATTTTTAAATGGGATATTTATTTTGTTGAGCACCCGTTTTTTACTACTTTTCAAAATGCAACCAAATAAAAATATATTATTTTGTATCAACCTTTCCATGGAAACGTAGACCTTTTTATAAATATTTAATTATTTTACTGTTAAATCATATTATTACTCTTACTTAATTTCCTTTTATTGAATATGGCCATTATCATTTTAAAACAAGGATTAACAAGAAAAATTAAAGAAATAAACTAACTGGATCATGAGTCGAATCGAGGGCAGAGACCAAAATTTTCAAATGGGCTTCTTCCATGAGTTTTGCTTGCACCGCCGCTAGATGGCAGCAGTACAGTAAGGCCCTTCCGCTTAAAATTTGCAAACAGTGGTAGCTACAGTCGCGCCATCTGTGGAAGAAAAGTCAAAACGTTAGATAAGTTGTTAAAATAAATTTTGAATGTACATATAATTTTAAAGTTATTATTGTTTAAAAAATTACTGTAATACTTGTTCACCTACTCTTGGGATATTCTTAATATCTAATTATTTTTCTTAGACGATTCCTTTTTCAAGTTGCATTCAAAATAAGCTAATTGGTTTAGTTTTAGTTGAATTAACTCCTGATTACGACACACGTGCAATTTGCGACTTATTGAATTTTCAACTGCGCTTTTCTCCAAAGCAGACGGGCGCACTCAGAAAGACACCTAATAGAGGTACCTTGGAGTGAGGACATTTGACCACGATAGATTTAGAATGCACATTTCACAAAAAATAACACTTTATTAATGTGATAAATTTGTATTGCATGATCCTTTATCCCATATATAGGATTGTTGAACTCAATAGCATATATGAAGGATCTAGAAGAATAAAAAGAGTCAATTCATTTTTTACATTGCCTCTATATTTCAGTCCAGGTTATGCATAAATCCTTAAAACTTTTGGGAAAAAAAACCTACAACTTTTTTTTCAATTTTTCTTGCATTGGCTTTATAAAGTCTAAGTGCCTTTCCTTTCAATCTAATCTTAGCAGCAGAACTGTGAGAGCTGTAGTGTTTAATTTTGTTTTCTTTAAAAAATTTCAAAAACAAAATAAAAAAAACCCAGCAATATAATAATAATAACAAAATAATATCAGTGTTGTGCTATTTTTGTTAAAGATCATGTTAAAAAAATGCATTAAATGTTTTTAAAACTATAGGATAAGCAGGGTATTGAAATAAAAAAAAACTTTACAATTAATTAGCAGTCCAGTAACTTCGTCGCCTGAACGTATGGGGTAGTATGCGCAATATCCGGTAGTTCTGATTTTTTACACACTTGTTTAGAATGTTGTCCGTATGAATAATCCGAGTTTTCGACCTCGAGCGCCGAACGGAATTTTGTCAAAAATCGAATAAACCGCGAAAAAATCGGCGTTTTTTCAAATATTGGCGATTATAACCCTAAAGAACTAGTTTTGAGAAATATTTTTAAAAAATTTTAAAGTACAATAAATTTGCTACAATATGATGCAAGAACTGTCTCTACAGATTCGAGATTTTTCCTTTCAAATTTACTCATTTTTTTCAAATTTCGCTCATTCGAAGTAATGCATTTCGAAACGGATTACATACTATCGAAGCCCTGAAAACTTTAATGCTGGAATGTTAAAAAAAGAAAATAAGACACTCAACAATGAGTACAACATTAGTAAAAAATTTTATTTGTAGGAAAACTCAGTAATTTCCTACTCAAAGAATTAAATTAATTTAGACCTCTCACCACCCCTTTTGATGGGGATATGCTATCCTTGTACAACGATCCATATATGATCCTTATGATGAACTTAAACCATGACCTTACAAGAGGGTTAAATTAATTCAATTTTTAAAATTACCTAATTTCCTTACAAAAAAACTTATTTACTATTGTTGTACTCATTTTTATGTGTCTCATTTTTTTTTAACATTCCAGCATAAAAGTACAGGGCTTCGATAGTATATAATCCGATTCAGAATGCATTAGTTCGAACGAGCGAAGTTCGAAAAAAAATGACAAACTTTGAAAGGTAAATCTCGGTAACTACTGGGTCTATAGAGACAGTTCTAGTATCACATTGTAGCAAATTTACTGCAATTAAAAAAAAAGATTTCTCAAATCTGGTCCTTTAGGGTTGGATAACTCTCTCTCTCCTTAAACTTTGCAATGGGAGCATTTAATAATAATAGAATTATACGAGTTTGAAGAAAATAAACAAATGAAAAACTAAAAGTAGTCGGATCACTGGGTCACAAATTGGTGAACATAAAAAAGTAGATGATATTAATTTACTAACACACTAAAAAGAACACATATAAAATCACATGTAAAAATGTTATAATGGCAACAGATAGTTTCAGTTAAAGGAAGCAGAGTTTAATCTTTCCAAATGAGAACATAAAACAGTCTAAAGAAAGTAAAACAAAGACGAGAACCATTAAACCATTATAAAATGCTTTTAAAACCCAATCTCTTTTCTAATGTGCATAGGGTTGCGTTTTAAACTCCATCATTACGTCGCGATGACGTCATGGATTAATAGGTCGGATACACGCGAAGTTATACTACAATGGGAACACGCAAATATTTATTTTTAGAGCGCTTTTCGCTGATGCATTTTTATGTGCCGATTTTGAGCTTTTACATTGCGGAAATATCGATTTATTATCGGGTAAGGATGGAGTTGGTGAAGGGTTCGAAGGAGGACACAAAGAAAATATTATTTTGAATTTTTTTGTCAACTAAAAATTGTATCTTTCAAATTATTGTATCTTTCAAATCTTTGTAATCAAATTCTTTGTATCAAATTATATTATCTTTATTTTTAATCAAATTATTGTATCTTTAGGTAAAGTTTTTGACAGGTTTTTTTATGTTATTACGGTTTTATTAAACTAAATATGAGTTTAAAGAAAAATGTATTTGAAAGAAAATCCTTTTTCGAAATTTTACTCTTCCTAAAAATTGTTGAAATTTGTAAATTAATAAAAAAAAAATAGTTTTTTAGCGGTTTGTCATTAACTATTTGGCGTATTTCATCATTCAGACCATACATTATGTCCAAGTTCATGTATAAGTACAGAAAAAGTAAATATTTTTTTGGGTTCTTTAACTTTTGAAATTTTTATTTAAAGAAAAAAATCAACGAAGCTGACTTTGTTCAAACCAAAATTTTTCTTCAAACCCATATTTATTAATAAAGGGAAAATATCGGAACTACAGTTTATTTTATTAAAAAGCTTTAGGATTTAAGTAACGCGAAAATGAAAAATAAAAAAAATCGGAAATTAATTTTTCAGATTTTTAAATTTATTTTATTAAAATTTCATCTAGTGAAAATAAGATTACAAATCAGCCAATTAGCTTATCCCTCAGAGTGTTAATGATAATTATTATTCCGTTTGTTACAAATTTTTTAAAACTATAGACGATTGGATAGTAATTTTCTCCCCCGAAGGTTCTTGAAATGCAAACACTTAAATACAGACCCACCAGATTGTTCGAATAGCTTTAAAAAATGTATAACACATTCACACGGAATTAGCTGATTTATTTTCAACCAGTTGCCATTGCCCCCCCTCTATGAAATTAAACTAAATAGTCAACGTCCCTTAGTCGCTTATACACTGCGTATCATTAATAAATTATGATTCAATAAATAAATTTATTTTTATATATTACTTTTATTTATGTAGTTGGTTGGTTGGTAGACATATATTTTCAGGCCTGTGTGCTTGGTCGCAAGGACCCGCTTATAAACCATCGTCAAGTAGGACAACACAAGACACACACAAACACATATGACAGATGTTGCCATCTGTCTCCACCTCAGCAAATTAGACATGTCCCTGAAGGGGAGGGAAATTTTCTCCAGGGACCTGTACCCATGGGAAACTGCGCAATGACCGCCCACAGGACTTTCGGACCCAACAGATTTTACGAGCACGTACTCCGCATATACTCGACAAACACAAACATCCATGCCTGAACGGGATTCGAGCCCGGACCCAGCAGCTCCAGAGGCCAATGCCCTAACCACTATGCCGCTGGATCGGCTTATTTATGTAGTGTAATAGTGTAGTGTAATCGTTTCCGACTGCCTATTTCTAGCCTCCATTAGGAGCTTTAACACAGCCAATAACGCCTCGTAATTTAGAACCCTGGTCAAGTGACGAGGTCGACACCTGAGCGGGAACCCAACGGAATTTCGAGCGACATCATACGCTAACACCGTCGGGACTTTGGACTCCACAGATTTAACGAGCACGTCTGTCCCAGTGTACTCGGGCCCATCCGTCACGAGTTGGATTTTCTACTCTTTCCAAGTACAGAAATCCGATTTATAGGATGACTGGCAGTAGGTGGGATTCGAACCCCCGTACATTTTTATTTATACATTCGATATAACAATATTACCAAGATCTAGCCACAACTATGGTCTCCATTACGTTCTTTACCGAGTATTTTAATATTTAGGGAAGGTTTTCCACGAGGCTTTGCGCGAGTGTAAATAAAATCTTTTGCAGAGTGTACAAGAAACAGCGAGGGGCGTTGCATGTAGCCTAAATTTCTTTCGTTGTGTCTTCGCATCTGGAATCGCTATTCACAATTCTCATGAACGTGAAAGTTCATTGCGAAGAACAGATGTAGTATGTGTCTGTTATTTTGTAAAAAAGAAGTTTGACAATTATTTTTCCAGTCTCTCACCTAGTTTGCAGGTTTTGCTCTGGTCAGATCATTCTACAAACGAATCTCGATAGATAATATTTCCAATTACTTAATAACGCCGTCTACATGGACAAGCTCTGTTACCGGCCTTGTAATTGCATTGTAAAAAAATCTGTTAATTTTACAGAAAAAATCTATATATTTACAGAAGAATAACGTTATTTTCATTTAAAAGTTTATTCGCTGATTAAAAGTAAAAAAATAGTTTTTTTTTTGTTTTTAATTGCGTTAAAGAGTACTATACCCCCCGCCACCCCTATTTGAAACACTTTAGGGATGGAAGACCGACACCGGAATTTTTGCCCTCGGTTTTGACCAAAAAACCGGTTGTTCATAAAGCCGGTCTTAAGATTCAGTAAAACCGAAAAACCGGTTTTGAAACACCGTTTTTTTTTTCTGAAAAGCCGCCATCTCTACCGTTTTTTATTTGGTTGGCGGCGAGTATAGACTGGAACTTCACAAGTATTTGAACATTTTGTTGTTTATACGTGTGCCAAAATAGCTCAGTTGTCAGAACATTGGACTGAAGATCTAAAGATCTGTTAAACAAGCCCTGGTTCGTTTATTCCTTGGCAGTATTATGGTCGTTGTTCCCGTCTGTCACTGTGGTGATCGTGGATTTTATCACCGGCCAGGGGAAAGCAACATTTCGTCACTTAAGTTCCCAGAGGTGCTATTTAACTTTGCAAATTGGTAAAAATTTACTGAACGGTAACCCTTGGCGAACTTTTCAAAATAGCGCCAGAAGTCTGCCGAAAACCCAACCGAAATAATAGGATCGGTTTGAATTATCGTCGCATTAGAGCTACACGAGGGAGAGCCGAAAAACGTGTTTGTTCATTTAACACCTGCTGTTCGGAAAACGTCATCGTTGCGAAGACAAAGAATTCGAATCATCAGTCGAAGTCAGACGGTTGCCACAAAAAATTATTTATCGCCAAATCTGAAGAAATCACACCAAGGGTTACTGTACAGTAAATCTGATATTTTCGCAACAATTAGGTAGCACATGTGGGTCCTTAAGTAAGGATTTGGTTTTTATTTTCAATTTGCTTTATGATAAAAACAGTTTTTCTGCGTTATAATTACAAATTCTTGTTATAAAATAAACCAATTTCTCCGTAAATTATACGCTTTTTTTTTCAGGCACACCAGAAGACATTTTTTTTCTGTAAAAAAAGTTTTTTGAAAGATCGAAGTTCAAAATAACGAGGCTCCTTTCAAAAAACCCCTTTTGCAACATATATTTGGCCGCCTCGGTGGCGCAATCTTTAGGATGCTAGCATTTGGAGCTTCTGGGGTCGGGTTTTAATCCCGGTCTGGCATAGATGTTTGTGACCGTCAATAAAAGTTGTTATTTGTCTATGTGTTTGTGTTGTCCTTTCTTGGTGTGTCTCTTGTGCTTGTAAAAACTCTTTCTGTGTCTGTCCCACTTGACGAAAGCTTATAAGCGGTTCTCTGAACAAGCACACAAGCTGGAATATATAATATATGTACAGCTGTGGAAATAAAAAAGTACCCACTTGAGGTTATTTCCTCCGTTATTCATCCTAAAGAATCGGACCTTTTTGACATTGTGAACAATTAACATTCTGAGTTAATTGCATGACACAAAATTTGCATAAGGGGACATCTTCATATTAAAAATTTTACTAACTTTAAAATTTCCAATAGCAACACCCCTTTTTGAATCCATATTTCAAATCTCTGACCTATGTTAATACGAAATGCCAAATTTTGTTAGTTTTTAAGCATTATTTGAGGAGTTAGAGGCGTGCAAAGTTTAGGTCTCATAATGTTAAATGAGTTGCACATAAAAAACTATCCCGATCTATTAATAATTAAGATAATGAAACGAATTGTTTACTGAAAAGAAATAATAATAACCCAAACAAAATGCATTCATTATTGGGGTATTTAAAACAATTTTTATATTTTTAAATAATTATGATATTGATTTTTTAAAAAAATATGAATAGAAACCCCTTAATATTTTTAAAGAAATAAATTTAAGACAAGAAGTTTAAGCGAAATCCCAATTTTTAAAAATGTTTATTCATAATTTGCTGAGTAAATCACAAAATACTTTATAATTACCCTTTAAGGGGACTGTGCATAAGATTACGTGTGTAATTGATAAATAAAGACGGTTTTGCATGCATGCTTGCTTGTCATTTTAGAGTTGGTCCCCAAAAGGTCCACAAGTGATTCGATTGAATAACTCGTCAAATATTCATTCAAATGTAACAAAAACTTAGATTTAAGGGTTTTCAAGAGAGCTTAACATTTCTAAGTTATTAAAATTGGGTGTTGCTATTGGAAATTTCGAAGATCGTAATATTTTTAATATGAAGATGGCCCCTTATGCAAATTTTGTATCGTGCAATTAACTCAGAATGTTAATTGTACACAATCTCAAAAAGGTCCGATTCTATAGGATGACTAACGGATGAAATAACCTCAAGTGGGTACTTTTTTATTTCCACAGCTGTACCTGTACAGCTGTGGAAATAAAAAAGTACCCACTTGAGGTTATTTCATCCGTTAGTCACCCTATAGAATCGGACCTTTTTGAGATTTTGTACAATTAACATTCCGAGTTAATTGCACGATACAAAATTTGCATAAGGGGCCGTCTTCATATTAAAAATATTACGATCTTTGAAATTTCCAATAGCAACACCCAATTTTAATAACTTAGAAATGTTAAGCACTCTTGAAAACCCTTAAATGTAAGTTTTTGTAACATTTGGATGAATATTTGACGCGTTATTCAATCGAATCACTTGTGGACCCTTTGGGGACCATCTCTAAAAAGACAAGCAAGCATGCATGCAAAGCCGTCTCTATTTATCAACTACACACGTAATCTTATACACAGTCCCCTAAAGGGTAATTAAAAAGTATTTTGTGATTTACTCAGCAAATTATGAATAAAAAATTTTAAAAATTGGGATTTCGCTTAAACTTCTTGTCTTAAATTTATTTCTTTAAAAATATTAAGGGGTTTCTATTCATATTTTTTTAAAAAATTAATATAATAATTATTTAAAAATATAAAAATTGTTTTAAATACCACAATATTGAATGCATTTTGTTTGGGTTATTATAATTTCGTTTCAGTAAAAAATTCGTTTCATTATCTTAATTATTTATAGATCGGGATAGTTTTTTATGTGCAACTCATTTAACATTACGGGACCTAAACTTTGCACGTCTCTAACTCCTCTAATAATGCTTAAAAACTAACAAAATTTGGCATTTCGTATTAACATAGGTCATAGATTTGAAATATGGATTCAAAAAGGGGTGTTACTATTGGAAATTTTAAAGTTAGTAAAATTTTTAATATGAAGATGGCCCCTTATGCAAATTTTGTGTCATCCAATTAACTCAGAATGTTAATTGTTCACAATGTCAAAAAGGTTCGATTCTATAGGATGACTAATGGCCAAAATAACCTCAAGTGGGTACTTTTTTATTTCCACAGCTGTACCTGACGCTTGCTATTAGCCATATCACGAAAGACAAATTTAATGGACAGCAGTTTCATCTCAAGAATGTTTTTATTGGCATTTTTATTGCGAAATCAATTTATAGCCCTCAGTAGAGGCACTTTAAAAGGCTATTACAGAAGTTTTTGATACTAAAAAATTGGTACCTTATAAATAAGAAGTTTATTTGTCAATGATCTCAAACTTTAAAATTGTTTTTAAAACCGCTATACGTTAACTGGTCTGTAGAATAATATAAAATGTTTGCTGAAAATAACTAAACATATTTAACTTCGAATTTCGCCTAACAGACATTTAATATATTGGTGCTTGCATCTTCATGTGGAAGCCAACTTATTCCAATATTAAGGCAAAATTTTTATTTCTGTGTAATTTTTGTACCAATGTGGGCAGTGTAATTTTTTTCTTTGGGGAGGAGGAACGAGGGTTTAATGACCATAAAAATACTCATTGTATCCTCACCCACGGATCCTTAAAACTTAAAAGTATTCAGCATCATAGAATTTATTTTTTCATAGATTAAGGGGACGCGGTACCCAAAACATTATTTCTAGAAATAATAACAAACTTTAAAATTTTATTGGTTTTATATAATGTTCACTCTAAATAAAAATTTTCTAGCAACAAAAACGCATATTTACAAGTACTTTTTCATTTATTCAAAAAAAAAAGAGTCAAAATTTTGAACTTTTTTTAAAACCCTACTCCTCTTTCAATTTTGAGAATAACTCAACCAAACTTTTATGGTTTCTTTTTAGTACTATTTGTATAAGAACTGTGCATGGGTTTTAAGATGTGAGCTTCAGTTAAAAAGTAACAGGCATTTATACTGAAAATCTCAGAAAATCACACAAAAAATACAAAGTATTGAATTCAACATTTCAAAAAAAATAACTATATATAGAAGACCTTATTCCATGCACAATTTTGTGCACAATATATATAACAACACAGGTAAAAAATTTCAAAATTCTAACTTAATTAGCAAAAAAAGCCTTAGGGATTTATTAAACACATTAATTGAAAAACGTGAAACAGAGAAAAAAGGTTGAAAGCAGACGAAATACGTATTCAAACTTATAAGAATGACTCCAGAAAATATTTATTACTTTTTTACTACAAAAGATATCATTATGAAACTTTCAGTAAATTTTCAGAACGATATTGTGAATAATAAGAAGTAAAAACTGAAAATTAATATTTTGACCAATTTTTGGGTACTCCCATCAGACGAAATACGTATTCAAGCGTACACTGTTAAAAAAAACCTGAATTTTACGTACATATTTCTGTGATTATTTTCGGGAATTTACGGAAAGATTGCGTTTCTTTCACAAACAGACGGTTTGTCTGAAATACACAGCTTTTTTCCGTTTTCCTTAAACGCTTGACAAGGGAAAACGGAAAAACACCGTATTTCTGATTGCAGAATTTCACTTAAGACCCGTATGAACGTAAATTCCCCATATAACCTCGCACCCAACAGCTTTTAGCCTCGACACATCGGCCGACCGACTCAGCCACCTTGTTTTTTGTTTGTTGTTTTGTTTTGACCACATCTGAAGCAAGCAAGAAAGATAAATATACAGGTATGTTCATTTCGTTTAATAAAATAAGATTTTTTCAATGTTTATATTTTCTATCTTCCTTTTCTATCTATAGAATACAGTTATTGTTCCTTTCTTATTTGTTTCTGTAATATCTATAGTCCTATAATTGACCGTGAGGTGACTCCAGAAATTAATAATTCCGTTTGTTTACCAACACGCGCAACTAAGTCAATTTGATTTAAATGTTTAAAAAAGCTGTCAAATATATGAAATAAACAAAGTTCACAAATAAACAAGTGCACATTATTAAAAAAATAATGAAATGACTTGAAATTATTACATTTAAATTCGATTGAAAAGCTATAGCCCTCGTGTAGCTTTAGTGCGACGATAATTCAAAACCTAACCTCGATTGAAAAGCAAGGTTATGTTTTCGCTATAAGCATGGTTTATTTTAAAAACTATGCAAGTATACATAACGCAAACTTTTTCTTTATTAAATAATAAACTTTTGTTGATTTTAATGAATCAATTAGTGATTACGGATGAATGCAAATCACATATTTTGATTCGATTCAGAAGTTACATACACTATTGCCAATGCTCTTTGTTTTGAAAAGTCTGCATACACAATTTCTGATTAAATGCAAACTTTCCAACACATTCAAAATTTAGGAATTGCAAGTGTCCGCAAAACGCTATTTAAGTGTTTATTTAGATATAGCTGCTAAGTGATATCTCATTTTCGGCTCACCGTCCATAACTTCATGTCGGTGATATTCAAAAGCAATAGATATTAGCTTTTACTAGAATACTAATTATAAAATTGTATTTTATTACTAAAATACTATTAAATTGCATTAAAGTTATTATTTTATACTAAATACTACTATAAAATTGTATTTTTAGTAATGATATACATTATTCAAGAACACTTCTGTTTTGTTTCTACTATTAAAAAAATATTTTCAGTGAATTCTCAAAACTGTATTGAGATATAGGGATAAATCAATTAATTAAAGGTACTGTAAGATTCATGCTTTGTCTGCCCCCTCCACCTCTTCACAAAAAGAGAAAAAGAGTTTTTAACTCTGATATTAAATTATTGCGGTCATACTATGGAAAACTTGCTCGAAAAAAAAAAGCCTAAAATTGGCAAATTGTTTAATTTTAGAAGGACTTAAGAAGAATTTGCCTGGTTTACGCCTGATTAACAGTTGCTTCTATACATTAGATCTGTTCATTTACAATTGGATTTATATATATTAATATATTATTTTTTTTAGGTGCTTGTTTATCATAAATCTCCAAAGAGGGTCAAAAGTTCGGAAAAAGAAGAAAACTAAATCTGTAGTTCCTGCATAAATTTTTAAATTAGTTGAGAATTTGAGAACCATATCAGTCTTTTTCAATTGTGAAAGAAAAATAAAACCTGATTATATTCTGTAATTCTTTTGTTTTTCATATCTTGTTAAATTGTATCAGTGGTGTATCCAGGGGGGGGGGGGGAGGGATAATTCTCGTCCACTAAAACATGTTGTTGCTGTTGTTATACAAATTTATGTACGCATAGTACAAATGCAGACACTTAATGATTTATTGTTTTTGACTAAAAATTTTACTGTCTTAAAGAGTCTCTCTATTAAGGGGCGTTCAACCCCTAAGAAACCCGACTCATTATCCCCTACCCATGATTTTGCCCTGGATATACTACTGAAAAGTACAATGCCATTTGTGTAGCCACAGAACAACACCAAATATATACATTATAAAAAATATGTCAGAAAAATTATCAAAATTGGAAAAATTATTAACATTTTTCTGCCATATTAAAATTGTTTTAAATATATGAAGAGTGGTAATTTTTTAATTTCAAAAATGTTTTCAATTTCCTTTTTATTCAGATTATATACCAAATATGGTTTTAAAAATATTAAAGGATTAGATTGTATTAGTTTTGAATAGATTTAAGGTTTAAGTATGAAGACATTATTTGCTTACGTTTTATATAACTTAATTTCCCTGTTTCTCCTGTTAAATTTCACTATGGTAATATTTATAACAATATATTTATAAATGGATATATTTAGAATGATTGATGGTTAAATAGTATATAGAAACAAAATTGACAAGAAAAAAGCAAAAATGTCTTGGAACTAACTATAAAATATACTATGTAAGTTTTCTGAATTTAGAGAGAAATGCAAATTAGACATTCATGAAATTAACAAAGAAACAGCTAAATAAAAATTAACAGAATGTTTCTAAAACGGTAAATCATGAAATTAACGAAGAAATTCCAAAATGGAAGATCCTGAAATTAACGGAGAAATTCCGAAATTAATGATCCTGAAATTAACGGAGAAATTCCAAAATGGAAGACCCTGAAATTCACGGAAGAATTCCGAAATGGAAGTTTCTGAAAATAACGGAAAAATTCCAAAACGGAAGATCCTGATATTAACGGAAAAATCCCGGCAACTTGCTGCCAGTAGTTTTTCCGTTAATTCAAGGAATTTTTTTTAACAGTGTATAAGAATGACTCCGGAAAATATTTAATAACTTTTTTTCTACTGAAGATATCATTATGAAACTTTCAGTAAATGTTAAGAAGAATATTGTAAATAATAAAAAGTAAAAACTGAAAAATCGATGTTTTGACCAATTATTGGGTACCGCGTCCCCTTAAAATCAAAACAGCTTTAGACAAATTGTTTGAAATGTATCGATTGCAAAAACAACGTATATAGGTTCTTCGGGTATCAGAACTACTGTACGGTTACCCTCGGCACAATTTTTTCGCATTTGGTGATACATAATTTTTCTGGCACCCATTTTCCAAGTTGGCGCAATTAGAATAAAGGTAGAGTTTATTTTTCATCATTTACAATTAACGAGGTTTTTTTTTATCAATTTTCTATTCGATTTTCTATTTTTTCCTATTCAGTTTTTTCAATTTTCTCTTTTTTTAAATCAATTTTTATCAATTTCAGTCAACTTTTTCAAAACGCTCTTTTCTTTAAATAGTGCTTGTTAAAAATTCGCCAAGGCTGACCGTAATAGTTAATTTTTACCTTAATTTCAACCGAAAAAAAAATTCTACGAAGTATACCTTTATTTTCTTTATACAAATTATAGTGCGACAAATAATCCTATATAGCGTAAGATCCTTAATTTATTACCATACATTTAGAGGAAATAATCTAATTCAGAAATAAATTTAGCATTCACAAGATGTTAAAAAGCAATACCAAAGCAGGTAAATTTTTTTGAAGATTTAAGAGTTTGGATACTATTGTAATATAAACAAGTACAAAAAAAATGCGTCAAAAATAAAAGTTTAAAAAGTAACGTATAAAATGAAAATTTAAAAGATCTGTAAAAAAAAACACGCAGTCGTTTCGTTACTTCATAAAAACGATGAATGAAAGAAAAAAAAAACACCAACGCGCCAATATAAAACAAAAAGAATTTAAAAACCAATGCTGCCATGCCATAAAAACTAAAAACAACAGTAATAGTGTTTTTTATGCTCTAAAGAGGGGAGTTCGTTTAAGTCACGAAACAGTTGTATTTTTAAGACCATTTAACTTTTCATTCGTGTTTTATACGTTGCTTTTTAAACTCTTACTGCTGCATAAAAGTTAGTACTACTATTGT
The DNA here is from genome assembly GCA_023701765.1 of Hylyphantes graminicola. NCBI lineage: Eukaryota > Metazoa > Arthropoda > Arachnida > Araneae > Linyphiidae > Hylyphantes > Hylyphantes graminicola. Next base: position 65,466,731 of record CM043117.1, read on the forward strand.
AAAAGTTGCATTTGTAACTCTTTTAAGAATCTTTAATTTATCTGTGTTTCGGAAAGAATATATTTTATTTATTTAACTATGCGTTAGAATTTTTGTTTATGTAAGGATTTATAATTATCTATCACCCACATAAATGCAAGGTAAAAGTTTTGTTGGAAACATTGGTTTATCAATGTGTTATATTTTTGCTTTTTAAATGTTTTTTTAAAAGAATATTTAAATTTTAGGTTTTGTAAGCAGAGAAGGGACACGAATACAAATCTCGAAAGGAATTAGATCGCTATGGGGATATATACTGTGTATTAATTAAGTATAACTATTGCCTGATTTTAAGAGATTTCTGTATTATGTTTAAATCTACATTTCTTTTAGTATTTTTAAAGTATCTCACCAAATGAACAAACTAAAATTAAAGCAGATTCGAAGAAGTGGAAAATTGATTTCCTTGCATAAGATTTAAATTGAAACTTTAAACTGAAACTTTCAACTTAAAATGAAATACGAAACATAAGTATAATTTTTAGCTACTTTCCAATTTTTTCAGACTAAATTCCCGCCAAATTTAGCCGGAAATGATACTAGGACGTGTACTAAGCAATTTTGCATAATTATTTGAAATGTAATTAAGTTAAGAAAACGACAAAGCATATTAGTTAATTTTGCGGGGAAAAAATTGAATGAAAGTAGATAATTTTGGCTTTTAAAATCTGATATAAATCGCCACTAAATGCTGCATTTGACAATTTTTCTAAGGTGTATAAATCTTGTGTGAAACCGGTTCTTGGTATAACGATTGCTGTTTCAGACCTAGTTGTTTTAATAGAAAAATTTCAGTGTTAGCCTGAAAAAAGTAAGGCTAATTTAGTTTGTTTTTTTATAAAACCTCATTTGAAAATTATATTATTATTTGCAGTAAATGATTTTAGGTTTCATTTTAACTTTTAATCCTTAAATTAGGTAAAATGTAAATTTTTTTAATCTAACAAAAAAAAAGCTTATGTTTCTTGAAAATCTAGCAGACCCTCCTCCCTAACAGCCAGAAAATGGGCAAATATGTAAGGTTGTTTTCACTGATTTTTTTTTACTTTAACTTATTTCAAATAAAATGTGTTTAAGAAAAGCTAGAATCAGATTTATTTTGGAAGATATGATCTTCAATCATTTCCAAAGGAAAAAGGTAGATTATGAAACAAATTTCATGAATTACAAAATTTTAAAATTTAAGATTATTGTATGAAAGACTGATGCACAAAATACGGAAAAGGCCGGGTCTAACAACCGGAGAGTTTTACAGTGAAACCAAAGCCGTTCGTGTTCCGAACTTAAACAATGTTTAAAAACCAAGAATTCCTTCTTTTCTTTCCCATTCCCACCTCAGTTCCACGAAAACTAATCCGGAGAAGCGATTTTTTTCTCCCATGACAAAATCTCCGATGCTCTTTTGAAGAGCTGCCTCCAGGGGAGGTCAGGAATAAGATAGGGATTCTTGGTGCGAAAAATAAGTTGCCTAAAAATCGCCAATTCGATAGGGTAAAAACAAACAAACCCCACCACTAACTTATGTCTTTTTACACGTCATTCTATTGTTCTTTAAGAATTGGTAATCAGCTGTATTTTGTAGTGGATAAAAGTATTCGCTCCTCTCTGAATGTCTTATAATCTTTATCAATCAGTTGCTAGATATAATATTTAGTTCTACTGATTGTACTCTTATTTAAATTTATCTAGCGACATAACCCGATTAAAAAGGGGAACAGCTATGATATAGAGACCGGTTTTAATATGGAAAATTTGCTTCAGTTGCCAAGCAATGAAATCGTACAAATGTGATAAACATTTCACTTCTTCAACACTATTTGCTGAACACAGGGACTACGTTATATGATTTGTAGAACCATATTTGGTGATCACTACAAAGCTCTACGTACAATATATACTGATTCGTTGTAGGACAGACATTTAAATATGTCGTTGTGTTTTGGTTATTTGGTATACATATAATTTGGTATACATATATTCAGGTTTGTAAACTTGATCAGAGTATAAACCATCGTCAAGTTAGACAGACACAGTCAGAATTTTTACTGATACAGTAAGAGAAAGTTCACCCAGGGAAAAAAAATCGGGAATCGAACCTGCACCACATCCAGCGCGCAGACTGTTAGCGTAGTGGTCTGCCATCCAAACCACTAAGCCATCCGGCCAACTCCAATTGTGTTTTAGAGTTTGGATTAGTGGTTCGCAGAAGGACTCAAATTTCAGAAAAATTCCATCAGTTTTGTCTATTACTGTTAGTTAGTCTTTGTTTGATGAGATACCTATTATTTTTTATTTTTTGATCGACCAAAAAAAAAAAAAAAAAATACTAGACATGACAGTCAACAGAGAAGAACAGTAACAAATTGGGTAAGCATAACTGAATTTGAATGATTTGTTGAATGTTTATGTAAACTATCTTTTGAAAATATAGTGCTTAAACTTTCAATATCTATCATTCACTATATAGATTGTAAAAGAAACCAACATTCCAACTCAAGTTGAATAAAAAAAACTAGGGTAGACTGACCAGTGAGTGAACAGGAACCAGTAAATGAACATTTAGTTAATATAATTTAAAAAATAAGGATTGAAAATCATTCCACTATGTGGATTGGCAACACTGACTTCCTCCCATGTAGTCGGAAGCTATCTGACAATGGTTGGTTGTTCCTGGTCATTATATCCTGGTGTTCATTCACTGGCAAACGTGACGTCTTAAGCGTTCATTCACTGGTTAGTCTACCCTATCATACAAAAATAATAACTTGAACTGTTAAACGGTATTTTACATTTTGGTTTTGGTTGAGGATGACAGAACTAGAACTACATGATCTCAAGATTTGTTTGGTTTGGTTTGAATTATCGTCGCACTAGAGCTACACGAGGGCTATTGGCGACGGGCGTCGTATTTTAGAACCACAGTCAGGTGACGAGCCACACCTGAATAGGCACCCAACGCAACCGTTAAGCTCAAGATTTGTATAAAATTCTTTCCGAATCACTCCAACTACAGGGTGGTTATAAAATAACGCTCGCTATTCGGAGTGGTCTGTAGCTTGAATGAATAATACAACTGCAAAAAACTTTGAGGCACTTACTAATCAAGGAGGGGGGAAAAGAATGGAATCAGAAAAAAGACAGCACCCTAATGAATAATGATGAAAAAGAATAATCATAAAAAACAAACTCGTCTTTTGACCAGAATCTAAATTACGAGGCGTCGTCAATTATGACCAATTACGGCCAACACTGCTAATTACGCTAAGTAATTTAGAACCCTGGTCAAGAGACGAGTTTCTTTTTTTACGAAAAAGAAGGGAATCATAAAAAAAGAAACTCGTCTCTTGACCAAGGTTCCAATTACGAGTCGTAGCCAATTATAGCTAATTACGGCCAACACATCCAATTACGCCTCGTAATTTAGAACCCTGGTCAAGAGACGAGTTTGTTTTTATGATTCCATTCCCCCCCCCCCCTTCTTGATTAGTAAGTGTCTCAAAGTTTTTTTGCATTTGTATTATTCATTCAAGCTACAGACCACCCCTAATAGCGAGCGTTATTTTATAACCACTCTGTATATACGAACATATTATTATCCAAATTTGATTAGTTATGCAATTGCTTCGGATAATTGGGTTCCATTTTACTTCATTTATGTCTTAGTCGCCAAATAATTAGCCAAACATTTGTTTGGATGAATTACTGAATTAGGTCAAGAGCTTCATTTGGCAACCTGGCTCTTGCATTGCTTTCTGTCAACGCAGCCCTTCCACCCCATTCCCACCTCCTCACGGCTGAATCAGTTCCATCTCTATTTCCTCCCGCCTCGTTGGAGATTGAGCTCCTTTTCCTTGTTGTAAATCCCATTTCGACAGTTTCTCTGGGATTTAGAGGGTGACAAAGATGAGACAGATACGAGGATATAGGGATGAAAGAGGAGTACGCCTAAGATGATCTAATATTTTTTCCTCTGAGAGATAAAAAAAAAGACAAAAAGTGCTGATTTGTTTTCACCGGTAGGGAATTAGAATTAAAAATTTTATCGCATTAGCAAAAGAAAAAGGTATTTTGGTACTTTTTTCTGTGCTTTTTATAAAATTTACATTATAAATTTACAAAAATATAAATACTATTATTTTTACTATTATTGCGTGGTCAGCTTTTTCAGCAGACATTTTAAATTAATGCTTTATGTTTTTCTCTGACTTTTTGCATCGTGAATTTATCAATATAATTTATTGCTTAGTCTCAGAAATATGTTAGGAGCCTAATAAATACAAAAAAAGTCTTACTTTTACGAAGTCACCCCTCACCATTATGGAATTTAAGGGGTCACCGGAGTCTTAAAAATGTGCAAAGAAGGTACTACAAAGCATAGTTTGACTTTCATGTAATTTTTTAACTACTCAGTATATAAGTATAATTTTTTTATATGAAATTCTACAAGATTTATTTATTACAAAACAAATTTTAAAATGTATGAAACTTTAGCCAAAACTAAAATAAATGATATTAAACATAAAGCCATTTGAACACATTGGGATTAGGCTTGCGCGGCAAATTTTGAGGTCAAAATTGAATAAATGACCAAGAAAATAACTTCATATTGTACAAATATGTACAAACTAGGACTTATACCTAAATTCTCAGCTCGATTTTAATTAGAAATTATTTTAAGAACTTTTTTCTAAAAAAATTAATAATTTTTTTTTAATTTTGATTTAAATTTTTTTAAAAAATAATTTCTTATTAAAATTGAGATGAGAATTTAGGTATAAGTCTTTGTTTGTACATATTTGTACAATATAAAGTCATTTTCTTGGTTATTTTTTCAATTTTGACTTCAAAATTTGCCACGCAAGCCTAATCCCAATGTGTTCAAATAGCTTTATGTTTAATATCATTTATTTTAGTTTTGCCTAAGGATTCATAAATTTTAAAATTTGTTTTATATTAAATAAATCTTATAGAATTACATATAAAAATATACTTATATATTGAGTAGTTCAAAAATTACATGAAAGATCAAACTATACCCTGTAGTACCTTCTTTGCACATTTTTAAGACTCCTATGACCCCTTAAAACAATTGAGTCCTTTTTTTAGTCTACAATGTTAATCAATACAACACAGCAGTTAGGCTTCAGCGAGACAGGGGTGATGTTTGTGCTTGTAATGACGTTTGATGTAGTAAACAGAAACCTTCCGACTGCTAGGTCGTTCCTAAATTTAGAAAATAGAATGACCGGGGCTCTGAACTGTGGCCTGAGTGTGGCTTCTCCCCGAATGGAACATTTGTGGCTCGAATTCGTATTGAATGAAACGAATTGATTGTATTCGATGATAGTAATACTTGCTAAAAATAGTACTAAAGTATGTTATGCAGTAATCTTAATGAATGAATGTTATTATCTTAAAAATAAGTTGGTAAGAAATAGCAAATACAAATCAAGGAAACTTTTCATTGTGTAAGTTGTTTTGTAAAGAAAATTAGGCGTGTTTTTACGCAAAGGATAATGTATATTTTAATTGTATTTTACCGTATTTTTCAACAAGTTCACCTTCAAAAGAATACTGTTAAAATAATCGATTTTTAAAAGTTTATGAACTTAAACATTAGGAAGACCCGAATTTTATTAAAAAGTAAAGGTCTCGCGTATTTTCCAAATACACTATAGTAATTATAATAATTTTCAATTTTTAAATTTCTATTGAATTAGTTCCATATAATTGCTAAAACATTTTGTCTTAAGTTAAAAAATAATGAAAAAAGTGATACAATGTTTCAACAAAATTTCTGTAAAGTAAAGACAAACTGTCTATGCATACGTAATTTGACAATGCAAGCATATTGGACACAAATCAAATAAGATAATACAATAGATTGTAACGGGGAGCCGTATAGTTTTAGTGTTAGCTGTTCAACACATAATACAGCGCAATTGCCGCAGATTCGACATCTCGATGATGAATCAAAGAAAATAACGCGGTAATTACTGTACACAGTAAAAAAAAACTGTAATCGACGACCATTAGCCCTTCAATTGTTATGAGAAACAGCCTTATTTGACGAAAAACGGTCGGACCCCCTAAATAAACATCCTTATCCCTTAGACTGTTAATTAGGGTGATTCCCGTGTTTTCATAGTTTTAGCGAATTTATTAGCTTTGATGGGCATGAGTGTTTTTTTTAGCGGGGTGTGACTGGAATCTCTGCTACCGTTCCCTACCCGTTATTTTACAGGGATTTTTTTAAACAGTGAACTTGTCATTCATCACCTACCTGTGGCTAGGAGTGCAAAGTAATCGTATGCCCAAACTCCTATTCTGCAGTGTTTTCCAGAAGTTTAAATTTGGCTACACTGTATTTAAAAAAAAATGCAGCGTATTTGCAAATATTCGATGACCAATCGAGGAAAATAACCCTGTAGTTGCTGTATTGGCGTAATTACTTTTCGCTATAATTGCCGAACTCACCTGCGGCTAGGCGTGCAGTGCAGTCGTATGCCCAAACTCCTCTTCTGCAGGGTTATCCCGCAGATTAAATTTGGTTACACTGTATTTAAAAAAAATTCAGCGTATTTGCCGATTATTCGATGGCAAATCGAGGAAAACAACTCTGTCATTGCTGTACTGGCGTAATTACTTGCCGCTGTAATTGCCGAACTCACCTGTGGCTATTAGTGCAGTGCAGTCGTATCGGCCCCTCTTCTGAAGTGTTATCCCGTAGTTAAAATTTGGTTACATTAAATTTAAAAAAATGCAGCGTATTCGCCGAATGTTTGTAGGCAAATCGAGAAAAATAACGCTGTAATTGCTGCACTGGTGTAATTACTTGCCGCTGTATTTGCTGTACTCACCTGTGGCTAGGCGTGTAGTGCAGTCGTATGCCCAAACTGCTATTCTGTAGTGTTATACCGTATAATTTAAATTTGGTTACATTGTATTTTTAAAAAAAATGCAGCGTATTTGCCGAACATTCGATGGCTAATCGAGGAAAACAACGCTGAAAATGTACTGGTGTAATTGAAATACTGGTGCAATTACTTGCCGCTGTAATTGCTGTACTCACCTGTGGCTAGGCGTGCAGTGCAGTCGTATGCCCAGGCCCCTCTTCTGCAGCGTTATCCCGTTGTTGAGGGCGTTGACCAGCAGCTGGGTGCACGAAGGTCCCGCCAGCACGTCTTCGCTGCCGGCCCCGTTGCAGCCCTCGTGCACCACAAGTGAGTCCACCAACTTGTTGAGCAGGAGAAGGCCCGAGTACTGGAGCGACTGACCCGCGCGCAGGCAGCCTACGCCTACGCGCAGGAGGAGGGTCAGTGCTTGTGGGGTGGACCGGAAGGACGCGTACGTAGTCTGCAAATAAAGAGGAGTTTTAAGTTGAGGTTATTAGTGGACTGACTTAGAGGGTTCTATAATCCCGATTATTGAAATTAGTTCAAATATTTATTTTTTATTTTTCAATAAATAATTTTATAAAAAAATAATCGAACCTATTTTAAAAAGTGAGATTATAGAGCCATGTAAACTAGCTACATTTATCATATAAACAACCCGCTTTATTACATAGCCGGAAGAATTTGTTTATAATTTTTCCCCCATTGGACTTAACATAGAGACACTTTGGAAGACTCACCATTCCCCCTTTAAGATTACCCCAAAATTACCGGAAAATTTGGAACACCATATCGACTCTCACTCATTTAGTGACTGTTTGGTCGCAGAAGATAGTGAAATTTATAATATGCAATATTTCGAATAACTATAAAAGAAACAGACGCTAAAACTGTTTTAAATATTAAAAACTCTGTTTTTCATATAATAGTTAAACTTAGGGTATTAAAAATCATACATGCTAATGTTCAGAATAATTATATTCTTGTGTTTCAAGACAGGTGACAAAAGTTTGTTCCCTGATAGTACACAATAAAAAATGCAAGAATTGAGCTTCCAAGAAAAAGCCAGAAGCGAAGAAAGGTTGGTCCAAAAGTTACAAAGATTGGTCCAAAAGTTACAAATCATCTTGGTTTGGTTTGAATTATCGTCGCACTAGAGCTACACGAGAGCTATTAGCGATGGGCGTCATATTTTAGAACCACAGTCAGGTGACGACAAATCATATTGTCTCCAATAACTAATAAGGCTTGTGAATTCTTCTATTCTCTCCTTAATGTACAGCATCATCTTGTAAAGCTTTAAACTCAAAACATGCAATTTCTGATTTTAAAATGTTTTAAAAGTGACACTACCGCCTCATAAGCCCAAGATCACGGGCTCGAGCCCCGGTTGAGTCGTCGGATTTTCTTGATGGGAAAATCCTAGGCACGCATGTCATATGATTATGCAGCATGTAAGAGATCCAGGGCCCATTTGGCTTGGGTTCTCTTGCTAAAATTCAATATCGGCATACTTTAACATATACAGAAGGCTCAGATTCCTTGCAATCTGTGCGTCAAAATTGGAAGCGAGAGCCGCCTAGATGGTGCGCAAAAAAATGGCTCTCAGTTCAGGGGAATATGTAGCTCGAAGTTTCGACGCGACGGCTAATTTACACACTCTTAAAACAAAAGAGTGAAATCCACACCAGTAGGAGAAGTGCATTTTCGACACTTAAAGGAGTGAATATTAACTCAGACTGAGTTAAAATCAGTCGTTTGGAGTGATCCTGTCAGAGGTTTAACATGCAAAGGATCCACTCCTTTCAGGGAAGTGCATTTTCTAGACTGGAGCAGTGAAAATTAACTCAGACTGAGTTAAAATCGCTCGTTCTTTTTAAGAGTGCAGGTATCATTTATCAGGTGTAAAAAGATGATAGGTACACTCTTAAAACAAACGAGCGATTTTAACTCAGTCTGAGTTAATTTTCACTCCTTTCGGTGTTGAAAATGCACTTCCCCTATCGGATTGGATTTCACTTTTTTGTTTTGTTAAACCTCCAAGCAAAGTCCTTTGTTAAACCTTAGCAAAAAACGAGTGATTTTAAGGCGACTAGGAGCGATTTAGGGCGATTATGAACTATTTAGGAATTAATTTTCACTCCTTTCCAGTGTCGAAAATGCACTTCTCCTATAGGAGTGGATTTCACTCCTTTCTTTTAAGAGTGTAATTGGCTGTGTTAAAGCTCCTAAAGGAGGCTGGAAATAGGCAGAAGGAATCGATTACATTACCCTCAGGGAATATGCCGAGTCGGCAAAGGCTTGATCGCCAATATATCAGCCCCATTGGAGCGAAGGAAAAAAAGTGACACTTACCTTGAGTGCCTGCTCAAGGAACAGCGCCAGAGGTCTGTGAAGCCGCTGTCCCGCCACGTTGTCCGTGAGCTCGATGATGGCGGGCAGATGGAGATGGAAGTGGGTGAGCAGGGCGAGCAGGCACTCGTCGTTGCTCGCCATCTTGGTGAGCACGTGAAGGTTCACCTCGGCTCGGGACACGCGGGTCTCGCTTGGCTCGCCTTTCGAGGAAAAAAAGAAGGATTCAGATTTAATGTGGATGTTGTCCATTTTAGAGAATGTATGGATGTAGAGATAAAAAATAATCCCACAATTTATACTGGTTGGCGCAAATAAAAGTGGACCGGCCGTAGAGGTAGAACTTATATGAAAAGTACAGGGGAAGAACCACTTTATTTCATAGAAGGCTTTCCTCAATAGCCAATTTAGGGATGATAGCTAGAAATCGCCTAAACTGGTGTAAAGAAACCGGTTACTCGCTTTTTTTCCCCCCGAGGCAACCCTGATTCACGCCAGAGATAACTGGATACGAGTCACACGTTTGTACCGCGAATGAAGAACCGAAAGAAATACCAGTTTCAGTTCGCCAATGTCCGCCAAGCAGACACAATTACGGAAAGACTCCAAAGAAATCCAGCGGTTCTTCCCCTGTACTTCTCATATAGAAATGCTTCCAAGTCAAAAACCAATTCAAAACAGGTTTGCTAAAAAAGCTACTGATGACTTCATTATTAAGCCCAAACAGATTATTTTCTATGTAGGGTCAAGTGGGGTAAGTGTGATAGGGTTTCTGCATTTTTCATTAAGAAAATTCGTTCTCTGCTTCAAGTAAATTCCAAATCCTAAAATTGGTAGTGAATTATTATAAGAAACATACATATGTAGAAAAAAAATTCTATGTTTGAATTCCAATTTTAATTGTACAAAATTTGCATTTCAAAATCCATTGCTGTTTTATCACACTTACCCCACATAGGGGAAAGTGTGTAAAAAGAAGACAGTTGCACTTAAACTCAAAAGCTCAAAACTTTCTTTAAACAAAAAATAAGGTCAATATTTCTTTTTAGTTTAATTATAAGTGGTCTAATGTTATATATTGCAAACTTTCAGATTTTTAGAATGATTTCCAAAGTTACAAGAGCTGTTTATCACACTTACCCCACTTGACCCTAACTTATCGCATATTACGAGGATGCAAAAATCCTTCGTAGCGAAAAGGTTAAGGCGATTTCAATAATTTTTCTGGCCAAGTACTTCCCTGCATTCGTAGCTCCATGCCGGGGCCTTACATTCATGTGCGTTACCCTGTTCATTAGTGATATTTGGTTTTGGAAGGTATATTTTGGTATATTTATTGGTGGAATGATATATTTCGTCCCTTAAGTTCCCACATGTGCTATCTCACTTTGCACAAAGGATCAGATTTACTGTACGGTAACCCTTGGAGAGCTTTTCAAAATCGTGCATTCTAGCGACCTTTGACGTCACGCTCTCTATACTGCGCAAATAAATAATGGTCAAATAGGGTTGCCCGAAAACGCCATAGTTGCGAAGTCAGGGAAGTCGAATCATCAGTCGAAGTCAGACAGGTTGCCGCATAAAATAATTTATTGCCAAATCTGAAAAAATTGTGCCAAGAGTTACCGTACAGTAAATCTGATCCGTCCACATGGGGGAAACTTATGTGTTGATTTATTGGTATAAGAAGTAACAATAAACGTACACTTTTCACTCGTGAGGTTTTCTTTTTTTTTGGGGGGGGGGGGGACAAATAAATTAAATACAGATAAATTAAGTATAAATAAATTAATGAAGCACATTCTTACTTGGTGTCCGCGTTTTTCCTTTTGATTTTGTACTGCTACATCGTCTTTGTTCCGCGCAATCTAGCTGAAAAGAAACATGAAATCACTAGGATTGTACGGCACAACTGATATCATATAAATATATAAGCTATACGTATTGAATACATTTAATACACTGGTGGACAATTGATAAGGACGAGGCGGTTTTTCCAATATAACTTTGTACAAAAGCTTTCCAAATCAACAAATTTAATACCGTAAGATCCCCTATACGTAATGACATGAGTTATGTAAGCAACACTTACTAAAAGTGAAATCAGAGGGATAAAAAGAAGCTTTATTGAAAGAGAAATGGAATTCCATATCCATGCATCTCCGTGGTGGAGATGAATTTTGGACTTTCACTTACGATAATTTCACGAGTGTGCCATAAATATCGATAATCCAGTAGAACTGCGACACAGCTGCGGCCTAAAAAAGACCATACAAAAACGGATCATCGACGATGGAGGAAAGTCATTAAACATGATATATTGCGGACACGTGATACATACGGCTCCAGAAGCCCATATGGGTCATTCTCAAAAAATGTTACAAATGGTGTCCCACAGCTTTAATTGCTTGTAGTATATTTAATTTTATTGTTACGGAATTTTCACTTGAACTGCATAAAAGAACGCACTTTTTAAGTTATTGTACCCATATTTTAAAAGTACAAAAATACTAAAACAAAAATTGGAGACTTCATTTAAAGGAGCATTGTCGGTAAAATTCACATATTCCATGACCAAAAATTGAAGAACAAGAGAAGATAATTATAACTTAAAATAAATATTTCTCAATTATTGATGCTTATTATGATTAACAAGCATGTTAGCTATCAAATATGCCTTTAACCACAATTTAATTACAAAAAAGTTTTGTTTTGTAGTTTAATATATGGTGTCCCACAGAATCGAAGAATTTTCTTTTGTCGACTCTGTTACCAAAATTTCACGACAAAAAATGCCAAAAATATAAGTTTTTTGCTGAAATAAGTACCACTATAGACACTTATTTCTGAAATGCCTGACAATTTTCTCTTAAAATTTTAGTTTATGGAGGAAAAATACAAAAGTTTGAAAAATTAATGTAAGTGTGATTATTCAATGACTACTATGTTACCGTGTTTTTTATTAAACTGAAGTTTATTTACGAATAAAGTAATAGTGCAGTTTAAAGCCCTTACAAATCTGATTATGATAAGCTAAAAACAAATTTCAAATTAAATAAGCTTCATGGCAAAAAGCGATGTTAAAGTTTAAATTGTCCACTCTGTTACTGTCCACTCTGTTACCGTAGAAAAAGTGACTAACTCTTTGATGAGCGCAGTGCCCCCAATTTTTAATTACGAACTAATATGACATAAAAGTTTTGATTGTTGCTTGACATATGCAGAATTTTAGATGACATGGCTACTTATTCGTAACTATCAACAATTGCGTATCACATATTATTGAATATCTGATTAAACAGAGGAACTTTTAAACATTGTCGGAGTCAATTATTACGATCACTGCTATTAATCATATTTTTTTAAGACACGTAATCACACAACGCAGACAAATTGTTCTTTTTGTAGTATGAAACGAATTAAAACTTGTTTTAACCAGATCATATTTCTCGGTTTAATTGATCTTTGTTTGAAAACTCTTTCGCTGCATCGATTTTTGTTGCCGCGTTACATGTTATAGACATTATATTATTGGATCTTAAGCTATTGATGCTTTTAGTCACTATCCACAGCGAAGGTATAGATATGAAAGACATTGATGCTTGCTATTTCTTTTGATAGATAGGAAAACTTGTGCGAACAAACGGAATGCGAAAATAACATAAAATTTAGCTATTAAAGGCAAAGTAATAAATATTACGTTAATTAATGCATGTGTATATTGTTTATGACGCATTCATTTTAAGGTTAACAACTTAATGCAATGAAAACACTTTGAAGTATTTCATCCTTAATGTAAAATTAATTTGCATAAAAAAGTGCTTGTATGTACGCATACAATATTTATAGCTTGGTAAAAACAGAATCATTTATTGTAAAATGAGGAAAAATCGTCTGCCCATTTAGAACTTTTTAAAAAGTGGCCGAATCTCTTTAGTGCTATCAAAAGAAATAGTAATTTAGTTTTTAAAAAGTAAAGCTTTAAAATTATTTTTTGGAAACACTAAAAATAAACAAGTTGGTTTGTTACAGAACCTGTCACTAAAACCGCTTCCACACCATATTTATGCTCACAGGAAACACACTTATTATACACCTCATAAAGTAATTCGCCTAACAGAGACTTCTAATTTAGAATTGTAAACGCCAAAATTAACTATTTTCATTAATATACTTTGTCAAATTAAAAATTACTCATTATCGTTTGCTAAATTTGTTTGGAATTCGTGGAATAATGATGCAAATTTTTAATAAATATAATTCTTTTAGTCGCCGGAATTTAATTTACAGTTCGAAAAATATATAATTAGTAAAAATGATGCTTTAAAAATAAAAGAGAAACTTTGCATATATTTTATGCAAAATTAGAATTCTTTGTACATATTTCTTCATACATATATAATGAACCATCAAAATAAGTCTATTGTGATATTTCAACAATCCAAACCAAATTATATCACATAAATAAATTTTCTTTCAAAGGTTTTATTTTTATTTTAAATAAAGTTTCTCGTACGTTTGACGAAATGGCAACAGTGAAAATATTGAGTGAAAATGGAATTTGCATGTTATTTCAATGTAGTTTAAATTTTTAGTTATTTAAATTTTAAATATACTTCTAATTTAAATTTTTTAATGAAATTTGGGATGTAACCTAGCCCGATTTTTTGCTTTAAAATGACGTATTCCAATTGTGTGTGTGACTTTTGGTTCGCTCATTGAATGAAAATGGAATTTGCATGTTACATATTTCAATGCAGAATAAAATTTTAGTTATTTAAATTTTAAATATACTTCTAATTTAAATTTTTTAATGAAATTTGGGACGTAACCTAGCCCGATTTTTTGCTTTAAAATGACGTATCCCAATTGTTTGTGCGACTTGTGGTTCGCTCTGTGAAAGTGGGTGACGGACAGACGGACTGAACGATTATAAAACCTTCCACTTTTTACGTTATAAACGTAATGTGGAAGCTAAAATAATATAATTAAATTTATTAATTATATAAAAATATAGTTATTAACACAGGTTTCAATGAAGCGATTCTTTTTGTATAAAAAAAAGGGGAAAAATCGTTTGCTACTTTTTGTTGTCGCATTTTCTTTTTCATCGAATGAAAACACAAATATGAAATTTACGTTAATATTTCGCATGTAAATTTCGACCACAACCTAAACCACTCCAACTGCATTCGTTTACAAAACTAAACCAATTAATTACATCTTGCAAAGGATCCCGCTGCAAAGAACCAGCCAATAAAAAGCGTTGTCGTTATACTTAGTTCAAACTAAGAAATCAGGAGCGCTGCTATCTTTGAAAATATTTTACTGTAGAAAATTCATGGTTGAAAGCAATTCGAGTGTGGTGTCTATACGTATATTTTATCACGTCGGTTTTAAAACTCTCGATAAAATAGCATTGCTGTAAGTGATAAGTTTTAATTAAAGCATAAATTATTTAAAATATATACAGATTTTATGTGGTTTCATTAGATAGGTGATTTCTTAATGTGATAGTAACAATTATTTTAAATAAAATCGAACTTTATTTTTTTAACATTGGAAGTTGGAATTGTAACATTTTTTGAGAATGACCCATATCGGTGAATATTCATTAAATGGTTAACAAGACGACACTTGTACGTCATAGAATTGACATAGACGTTTCTCACATTTAATGATCAGTTGGTAAGAGGACTCCCTTGGGATTTCCACATCTTGAAAATCGTAATGTTATTCCTATGGAGAATATTCGCAAGTCAATATCCGCCACAATTTTATTAAAAGGTTACTAGTTTCTTGTATCATTGTAAAGAACGAAAGGAACTAAAAGGATAAAAATAATTTGTTTTGTGAAAATCACGAATTTAGTATTTTTAATAATTTTTTGAAGTTAGTAAAAAATGGAGTAAGCAAGTTCTAACTTCAAAAAATTATTAAAAATACTTCTGAGTATGCTAAAGCGGTTGCCAATCGTAGAATTTTTTGATCAACGCGGAAGCTGGTTACCTTGCTGAGGAAGGACTCTTCGACCCTTGACACAGGATGGATCAGAAAGCAACTGAAGAAGAGGAAAAGGCAGTGTTAATTAACACTTGTACTACTGAAGGCTATCGTTACTTCTGAGTGTAAACTCCAGTGCTCAGGAAAAACTTCCCCGCCCTCGACCCTTGACACGGGATGGTTCTCCTAGAGCAACTGAAGAAGAAGAAAAGGCAGTGTTATTTAGCCCTTTTACTACTGATGGCCATTGTTACTTCTGAGTATGCTAAAGCGGTTGCCAATCGCAGAATTTCAGATCAGAGCGGAAGCTGGTAGACTTGCTCAGGAAAGACTCATCGAACTCGACGCGATGATTGACATGGGCTAGAAAGCAACTGCGAGGAGGAATAAGTTAATGCACTGTTATTTAACACTTGTACTACTGACGGCCATCGTTACTTATGATGATGCAAACGCGGTTGCCAAGCGTAGAAGTTTTTATTAGGAAGTGCCTCAGGAAGGATTCCTTGCCCTCGACCAGTGACATGAGATGGGCCAGAAAGCAATTGCAAAAAGGAAGAAGAAAATGCATTTTTATTTAACACTTTTGCTGCGGAGTCTCTTTTAAGGTAACACTCATAAAGCCGCTGTTTTACTTTTTGGCTGGTGCCTGTGTTCAGGAAAGACTCCTCTCCTTTGACCCTTGACGCAGAATGGGCCAGAAAGCTACTGCGAGTATGAAGAAGGAAACGCAATGTCATTTAACACTTTTACTACTGATGGCCTACCTCACTTCTGAGGATGGAGGAAAGTCATTAAACATGATATATTGTGGACACGTGATACATACGGCTCCAGAAGCCCATATCGGTGAATATTCATTAAATGGTTAACAAGACGACACTTGTACGTCATAGAATTGACATAGACGTTTCTCACATTTAATGATCAGTTGGTAAGAGGACTCCCTTGGGATTTCCACATCTTGAAAATCGTAATGTTATTCCTATGGAGAATATTCGCAAGTCAATTACCGCCACAATTTTATTAGAAGGTTACTAGTTTCTTGTATCATTGTAAAGCACGAAAGGAACTAAAAGGATAAAACTAATTTGTTTTGTGAAAATCACGAATTTAGTATTTTTAATAATTTTTTGAAGTTAGTAAAAAATGGAGTAAGCAAGTTCTAACTTCAAAAAATTATTAAAAATACTAAATATGTGATTTTCACAAAACAAATGAGTTTTATCCTTTTAGTTCCTTTCGTTCTTTACGATGATACAAGAAACTAGTAACCTTTTGATAAAACTGTGGCGGTAATTGACTTGCGAATATTCTTCGTATAAATAATGTTACGATTTTCAAGATGTGGAATTCCCAAGGGAGTCCTCTTAATGGACCCGGCTTTGCACGATGCTTTTAAGGTTAAAACTATGTCGTAGATTTTATGTTTCACTGGATTATCGATATTCATGTCGCATTCATAAAATTGTCTTAAGTGAAAATCCAAAATTCATCTCCACCTCGGAGATGCATGGATATGGAATTCCATTTCTCTTTCACTAAAGCTTCTTTTTATCCCTCTGATTTCTCTTTTAGTAAGTGTTGCTTACATTACTCATGTACGTACGTATTGGGGATCTTATGGTATTAAATGTTTTTTAGTTTGGATCATAGAGATATTAAACTCGTGCACAACGTAACAAGAACCAAAGCAAAACTGTTTTTTTAAACCTAGTTTAGACGATGACTCTCTATCTCACCAAGCAGACCTGATGTAGGCAGACTACTTTGCAATGAAGGGGTTCTTACCCTGTACTTTTCATATGGATGCGTTCATAAGAGTACAGCAGTAGGCTGGTGGCCTGCAGTATCCAGGCAAATAACTTAGATCATTGCTGCAAGCACTCCCTAATTTCAACTATAAGTATACCGAAATAATGGTTATTTTAGAGCAACAATGTCCAATTCATTGTTGTGGTTCCTTTGCAGGTTAAAGTGCTCACAGTAGAATATATACTAGTTGACCTAGTGCTTAGGAAAAGGTCTTGGTGCTCGAAGGAAATCTATTAAAAGCATAGATCGTAGAAAATCTATGGCCGAATCTTACCACGTCCGACCCCTCGTCCTCCGTGTATGAGCTGTTCTCCAGGCTATTCCTAGGGAGCGACTCGTGGTACGATGTCTCTTCCTCCACGTCTTTACATTTGGAGGACTGCCTAGAGGTTACTTTTGGACCTCCGTCCTGGAACCGCCTCAGCAGGAAGTAGTTGCGGAAGCTGGTGCCAGTGCTCAGGAAAGACTCCTCTCCTTCGACCCTTGACACGGGATGGGCCAGAAAGCAACTGAAGAAGAAAATGCATTGTTATTTAACACTTTTACTACTGACGGCCATCTTTACTTCTGAGTATGATGCAAACTCCAGTGCTCGGGAAAGGCTCCTCGCTCTCGACTCTTGACACTGATGGGCCAGAAAGCAACTCCGAGGAGGCAGAAGAAAATGAATTGTTATTTAGAACTTTTACTAATGACGGCCATTGTTACTTCTGAGTATGCTAAAGCGGTTGCCAATCTCAGAATTTTTTGATCAACGTGAAAGCTGGTACCCTTGCTGAGGAAAGACTCTTCGACCCTTGACACGGGATGGACCAGAAAGCAACTGAAGAAGAGGAAAAAGCAGTGTTATTAACACTTTTAATACCGACGGCCATCGTTCTTTCTGGTACCCTTGCTCAGGAAAGACTCCTCGCCCTCGACCCCTGACACGAGATGGGCCAGAAAGCAACTCCGAGGAGGCAAAAGGAAATGCATTGTTATTTAGCACTTTTACTAATGACGGCCATTGTTACTTCTGAGTATGCTAAAGCGGTTGCTAATCTCAGAATTTTTTTATCAACGTGAAAGCTGGTACCCTTGCTGAGGAAAGACTCTTCGACCCTTGACACGGGATGGACAAGAAAGCAACTGAAGAAGAGGAAAAAGCAGTGTTATTAACACTTTTAATACCGACGGCCATCGTTCTTTCTGGTACCCTTGCTCAGGAAAGACTCCTCGCCCTCGACCCCTGACACGAGATGGGCCAGAAAGCAACTCCGAGGAGGCAAAAGAAAATGCATTGTTATTTAGCACTTTTACTAATGACGGCCATTGTTACTTCTGAGTATGCTAAAGCGGTTGCCAATCTCAGAATTTTTTGATCAACGTGAAAGCTGGTACCCTTGCTGAGGAAAGACTCTTCGACCCTTAACACGGGATGGACCAGAAAGCAACTTAAGAAGAAGGAAATTTAGTGTTAATTAACAATTTTAATACTGACGTTCTTTCTGAGGATTCAAACGCGGTTATAAGCGTAGAATTTCTGATCAACGCGAAAGCTGGTAACCTTGCTCAGGAAAGACTCCTCACCCTCGACCCCTGACACGAGATGGGCAAGAAAGCAACTCCGAGGAGGCAGAAGAAAATGCATTGTTATTTTGCACTTTTACTACTGGCGGCCATTGTTACTTCTGAGTATGCAAAAGCGGTTGCCAAGCGTAGAATTTGTGAACAGCGCGGAAGCTGGACGTACCCGTGAACAAAAAAGACTTCTCGCCCTCTACCCTTGACACAGGATGGGCCAGAAAGGAAATGATGAAGAGAAAAATGCATTTTTATTTAACTCTTTTACTACTGACGGCCATCGTTGTTTCTGATGCAAACTCCAGTGCGGATGCAATCTCCAGTGATCAGGAAAAACTCCCCGCCGTCGACCCTTGACACGGAAAGGCCAGAAAGCAACTTAAGAGGAAGGAAATTTAGTGTTATTTAACACTTTTAATATTGAGAGCCATCTTTCCTTCTGAGGATGGATTCAAGCGCGGTTGCCAAGAGTAGAGTTTCTGATCAGCGTGGAAGCTGGTACCCTTGCCCAGGAAAGATTCATCGCCCTCGATCCTTGACACGGGATGTGCCAGAAAGCAACAGTTGAGGAAGAAGAATATAAAAGCCATGGTTATTCACTTTTACTACAGACAGACAACCTTTCGTCTGAGTATGCAAACTTCAGTGCTCGGGAAAGACTCCTCGTCCTCGACCCTTGACATGCGATGGGCAAGAATGCAACTCCAAGGAGACAGAGGAAAATGCACTGTTTTTTGTTAACACTTTTACTACTGATGGCCATTGTTACTTCTGACGATGCAAATTCCAAGGCTCGGGAAAGACTCCTCGCCCTCCACTCTTTATTCGGGATGGGCCAGAAAGCAACTGCGAGAATTAAGAAGACAATGCATGCCATCACGAGTTGGCGCAGGAAACTAAAGTAAAAGTTTAGATAAAAATTTGTTTTACCTTTATAGACACTTATGTGGTAAAACTGAGTTTGTCAATTAAAAAGTTCTATTTATCCCCGTTTTCTCCAAATGGAACAAATGAGACTCTTTTTAAGTTGCATTATAAGTACCGTCAGTGCATAAAGGGTTAAAATGGGCATCAGCAAATAATTAAAATTAATCAATAATGCACTACATAAAGAGTTGAAGGTTACCTAAAAGCGTCTTCCACCAGCGACCGCTGCATCAGCTGCAAATCCGAGTCGAGCAGTTGGGATGGGCTGACCCCTTGGTTGTTCTGCGCCCCTATTCTAGCACCTCTTTCCAGCAGCAGTCGGATGCAGGACCAAGGGACCCTGTGCTGACACGTGGCCAAGTGAAGGGGTGATACCCCGTACCTGTCCTGTACATTCGGGGAAGCGCCGTACTTGAGTAGTAGATGCACCATGGTGGCATTCCCTATGGCCACGGCCAGGAACAGGGGTCCCAGGGCGTACAGTACTTCCTGGAAAATATGGCAAAGTAAGAGCCGTTTGGTGGAATAACTGTTTTACTAAATTAATTTAAGTACTTCAAGCTTAAGGCGGAATATGGGAATGTATGACTTATGACTTTCTTGGTGGGGGGCAAGATCGCCAAGCACTGCGACTTTAAGTCTATTGTACTAAGCCCCAGAAATGACACAAGCACAAGAGACACACAAAGAAAGAGACGACACAAACACATAGACAAATAACAATATTTATTGACAGTCACAAACATCCATGCCTGACCGGGATTCGAATCCGACCCCAGCAGCTCCAAAGGCTAGAATCCTAACGAGTGTGCCACCGGGGCGGCATATGGGAATGTAAGGGAGAATGGGAGTGCTGGGCAGCGGTTCTCCAAACCAAAGTTGCTCAGTGTTAATCCAATGGGAAAAATTATTTTCTAAGCCATATTTCTTAGGCTTTATTGAATATTTTTGCAAACTTTTTTTCTAAATCATAAATGTAGATAACCGGCAGGTTCTATAAATCCTATTTTTAAAATTGGTTTGAATATTTTGTGAAATATTATTTATTGAAAATTTGAAAAAAAATATTCAAACCAATTTCAAAAAGAGGGATTGCCAGGAGCCTTCAAATCAGCTACATAAATCGTATTAAAAATCTGTTTGTAAATATATTAAATACAGCCGGAGAAATGTGGCTTAGAAAATATCTTTTTCTTCTTTGGATTAACACTGCGGCACTTTGCTGTGGAGACCTGCGTTCCAGCGTGCCCATTCCTCCTTAAGGGATTTAAATTGGGAGAAAAGTATCGAAAGGTTTGGTCACTGTCGTACAAGGTTTCTGCAATTAACCCATTATTTCCGGTAGAAATTTACAGTTTCTATCTACGATAACTGTTCGGCAGAAGAGCGTTGTAAGGGTAAGGTATGGTATGGTATGGTATGATACATATATATTCCAGCTTGTGTGCTTGTTCTAGGGTAAGGAAATATGGTTTGAAAAAGAGTATTGACTTAAAGTAAAACTCGGAACGTGCAATATTCACGGGATGTGAGATTTTTGAAAAAGAACGCTTCGTCAATATCCGTTTCTTGACCCATAACTGAAAACGGATTCTTTAAAAACATTTTTAGAAAACCTTTCCCACTGGCTTTAAAAAAAAATCGGTTCATCTATGGAACCGTGTTTTTTTTTCGGTATAAAAACCAATTAGAATCTTTATGTTTTTGCACGCTTGTGTTTTTGTCTTCGACCCGACATAACTTACAATTCTTCTGACAAAATCAAATGCATTTTACCCTGGTATAATATTCATCATAGGTAACACTCTTGAACACAATCTTGAGGTTCGACTCGAGGCACTGTCGTGAATGCAGGTACTTCTTGGGCAGCGACTTGAACGTGACAGCGGGCGAGAGGAAGTTGGAGGCGCTACCACGTCGGCACGATACGTCCACGGACGATGTCCCGCCAGGCTCGTTGGGGTCCAGGCCGTACTTGAGCAGGAGTCGAGCCACATCGAGGGCGTTGCATTCGACCGCCAGGTGGAGAGCGTTGCCGAAGATGGTTGGCTCGTTTCTGGTGACGAAGAAGGTTTTGTTATGAATGAGGAAAATTTAAAAGTTGTTTGTTCAATGTACAAAGAATTAAAGGAAATGATTAATAAGTAAATGAAATTTTGATCGACCCTGTAATTAGGTGATGAAATACAAAATTGGACCGATGACAAGGTAAATGTTTATTTTATAAACACAGCAATGGACCCTGGGGAAGACCAAGGCGTTGTACGAATGGCAAAACGAATAATTTAATCAAATGTAAAAGTTTTATAATTTATAGCCTTGAACATTTCTAGGAAGTTAAAGAACGGGTTTTATTTTTGTTTTACTACAGTTATGCTTTTTTCACTGCTGAAGATTGGCGGTATGCAGACTCAGTTCATACTTAATCGAACACATTGTTAAAATTAATCGATCGATGCTTGACCGAGCGGACATTTCCAATCAGTTTTTTGATAAGAAACACAACTTTCTCACCCTGTCGGCGAGGCTGCTGCATGCCCCGACTCTGTGATGAAGCCGTGGAAAACCCTTACCTGTCGAGCAGCCATCGCACGAGGGGATTATATATGGTAAATGCCAAAGGTGTATCTTTTATAAATTTGAACATTTCTAGGAAGTTAAGACCAGTTATTTATTTACTGCAAATATGCTATTTACACTGCTGCAGAGCAGCGGTATATACCAGAGGACAATTACGGTTTCAATCGAGCTCATTTCTAAAATGAATCGATCGATGCTCGACCGAGCTGACATTTCCAATCAGTTTTTCGATAAGAAACGCAAAATTCTCACCCTGTCTGGGGGGCAGCCGCGTGCTCCGACTCTGTGATGGACCCCGCGGAAGACCGGTCCCTGTCGAGCAGCCATCACATGAAGGGATAATTTGGTTAAATGCCAAAGATGCATCGTTTATGAACGTAAACATTTCTAGTAAGTTAAGACCAGTTTTTTGTTTACTACAGATGTGCTATTTACACTGCTACAGAGCAGTGGTACATACCAGAGGACAACTACGGTTTCAATCGAGCTCATCGCTAAAATGAATCGATCGATGCTCGACCGAGCTGACATTTCCAATCTGTTTTTCGATAAGAAACGCAAGTTCCTCACCCTGTCTGGGGGGCTGCCGCGTGCTCCGACTCTGTGATGGACCCTGCGGAAGACCGGTCCCTGTCGAGCAGTCGTCGCACGAGATGCGCGTCGTTCTGTCGCACGGCTCGTTCCAGCCGCTGTTCCAGGGAGTCGCCGGAGAGATCACCGGTCGACGAGGCGAGGCTGCCCAGGAGGGACGGAGAGGAGCCGCAGCCGCCGCACGACGACCGCACGCCCGACTCCTCGTCTTCCTAACAACAAATAAATTATTTTCATATTACAATTTGGGTGCATTTGACTTCTCTCAGTTGCCAACCCCAGAATAATTTGAAATGTACACGGGAAGAACCGCTTGATTTCTTTTGAGTCTTCCCGTAATTGTGTCTGCTTGGTGGACTTTGGCGACCGAAAACCGGCTTCTCCTTCGGTTCCTCATTTTCGGTACAAACGTGTGTGGCGTATCCACTGCTCTCTGGCGCGAATCAGGGTTGCCGCGAAAGATAAACAAAGCGAGTAACCGGTTTCTTTACGCCAGTTTAGGCTCTTTCTCGCTATCATCCCCAAAGAGGCTATTAAGGAAACCCTTCTACGAAATAAAGCGGTTCTTCCTGTGTACTCTTCATTTGACATGGAAATCTATTATTTATATTTCACCCGCAGTTAACTTTTGTGTCTCTTCCTCACCGTATGCAATATTATTCCTTTGGTAAGACCCCCTTTCCATGTCTTCTTAATGCCAAATGTAACTTTCAGAACGGAGTCGTTTTGTTAGTTATTCTGGCCCTAAAATAATTCCTTTATGAATAATAAGAGAATAAAAGTAGTTCAAATTTTTGATGTCGAGTATTTTTCTGCAAGAATCCACACCAGATGCAGGATACGGAAGGTATGACTGAACAATGCATTTCAAACCCATTCGTCTACTTAAAAACATTCTTACATTTTGTCCATGGCCTATTTCCCGAATTCCCCTGAAAAACACCTCTCTCTTTCGAGAATTCCCTCTTTTTTTTGAAATAGGGGAGAGCAGGGGAATCCCACCACCTCGGGTAATGCCGCCACCCCTTGTATCTCGCCAGCGGTGTGTGTGGGAGGGGGGCTGTGAGCGCTGACCTGTAGCAGGAAACAAAGTAATTTGTAGTATAGACGCTAATGGCCGTGCGGTGGGTTGGTGTAAAGTTATTTAAAAAATACGGTTTTTAGTTATTTTCATTTAATCTTGAGCCTTCTGAAATTAAGCGATAAGTGACTGCTATCTCTAAGTTAGATAAATCAGCTATATATCATTTAAAAGAGTAATTATTTGGCTATTTTATCACGTCGTTAGTTTGAACGCTAGGCTAACTACCTTTCTTTAAACAACCGTCTATGCCATTTTGTTTTACTGGGGTAATGCCGCCACATCACTCTGGGGTTATGCCGCCACATGCAAAAGGATGGCGGCATAATCCGTAAAATAGAAATTTTATATATTGGCCCCACAACCTATTAGTTTTCGTTAGAGATGCCACGTATCCGAAAAAGAATAACTGAACTGGTCAAATAGACCAACGAAGCTTTTAAAAAAACCTGCATAGTTAGTTGCACACAGGAAGTTCATAAAAGAGCTGTACCCTGTACAATTTATTATTCCAAAGTTAATTGAAACTATTTTAGTTCTATATGTATTGCTTTATTATGTAATTTTCCATTATTTATAGATTATTTGCTTTGTTTATTGATGTGGCGGCATAACCCCAGTGGTGTGGCGGCATTACCCCAGATACCGGGGTAATCCCGCCACTGTGCGTGCTTTAGAACAATACAATTTTATTCAGTTTCTATTAAAAATTTAAATTTAAAAAAATCACTACAAGATAGGTTATGAACTGTTGTATGCTATAATCATTACAATTTACATTAATTGCAACACAATTCTGCATGAAAATTCAATTTCCCTTAAGGTGGCGCCATTCCCCTTCTCTCCCCTACCTATCATGTGTGCGGGGCATCCCTTCCAAACAGACGGTCTGGACGAAAGATTTGCAGCCCTTTTCCCCCTGACACGAGCCATGTGCTAAAAATTTCCTTCCTGCCCACTCTCCCCGGTGTTTTGCTTTGTTTGCTCAGATGCCCTCTCCTGGGAAAGAGAGAGAGAGATGGCCAAGAAAAGGAAAACTGCGATTTTATACTAGTTTCCCATTGCTGAAGTCTGCGGACACTGATCTACACTGAGGGGCTGGGGAGCCCAGTAGGTTAAGCACTCGCTTAGCATGCGGAAGGTCCCAGGTTCGGGTCCGGGCATCGCCAAAATAGCTGCCGACCTATAAACGGCCAGTGCAGCCAAAAATGTCAGACGTATAATACCCCGTGTAAGGGAATGCACGTTAAAAATCCTTCAAAGTCCTAACGCTGCGTAAGATGTCGCCCTTAACGGTTGCGTTGGGTGCCTATTCAAGTGTTGGCTCGTCACCTGACTGTGGTTCTAAAATATGACTTACGTCGCCAATAGCCCTCGTGTAGCTCTAGTGCGACGATAATTCAAAACCTAACCTAACCTAACCAGATCTACACTGCTCAAGCCGCCCCGGTGGCGCAATCGTTAGGACGCTGGCCTTTGGAGCTGCTGGGGTCGGGATCAAATCCCGGACAGGCATGGATGTTTTTGACCGTCAATGAATGTTTTTATTTGTCTATGTGTTATTCCTTTCTTATAGTGACTGTAAAAATTCTTTCCATGTCCGACGAAAGCTTATAAGCGGTTTTCTGAACAAGCACACGAGCAGGAATATATATGTACCATACCATACCATACACTGCTCAAAGCAATTAGGAGAGCGCATTTCTTAAATCCTTTCACCCCCTTTTATTCAATGATTCCCCCCTTTCATCCCCAAAATCCAAAAAAAATCTCTATTTTAGCACGTAAATCCAATGAGCTTATCGGACATTCCAGTTTTACTACTTTAGAATACAGAAGATCAATATCTGTATTCAATTTTTTTTACAATATCTTATACTATAAAATTGATAGTCCTCATATACTACAAGAATTTAATTTCTTAGTTCCTGGCTATACTACAAGAAATAAATATATTCTTAAAGAACCTTTTTCTCTAAAAACTATCTTAAAAATCAGCCATATATGCAATTCATTAAACTGGTTAACAAACTCCCTATGAACAGTGATTTATTTTTTGACAACATTACGAAATTAAAAAGATATTTTTTATCAGTGATCTTATAATTCAGTGTAAATTGTGTGTGTTTTATTCAATTTTATTGTTTTTGGGTCATTCTCAAAAAATGTTACAAATGGTGTTCCACAGCTTTCATTGCTTGTAGTATTCTTAATTTTATTGTTACGGAATTTTCACTTGAACTGCATAAAAGAACGCACTTTTAAGTTATTGTACCTATATTTTAAAAGTACAAAAATACTAAAACAAAAGTTGGAGACTTCATTTAAAGGAGCATGGTCGGTAAAATTCACGTATTCCATGACCAAAAATTTAAGAACAAGAGAGGATAATTATAACATAAAATAAATAATTCTTAATTATTGATGCTTATAATGCTTAACAAGCATCTTAGCTATCAAATATGCTTTTGACCACTACTTAATTACAAAAAAGTTTTGTTTTGTAGCTTAATATATGGTGTCCCACAGAATCGAAGAATTTTCCTTTGTCGACTCTGTTACCAAAATTTCACGACAAAAAATGCAAAAAATTAAAGTTTTTTGCTGAAATAAGTACTACTATAGACACTTATTTCTGAAATGCCTGACAATTTTATCTTAAAAT
Source organism: Hylyphantes graminicola (assembly GCA_023701765.1). Taxonomy (NCBI): domain Eukaryota; kingdom Metazoa; phylum Arthropoda; class Arachnida; order Araneae; family Linyphiidae; genus Hylyphantes; species Hylyphantes graminicola. The sequence continues at coordinate 65,493,243 of CM043117.1, forward strand.
TTTAGTTAATGGAGGAAAAATGCAAAAGTTTGAAAAATGAATGCGAGTGTAATTATTCCATGACTACTATGTTACCGTGTTTTTTATTAAACTGGAGCTTATTTAAGAATAAAGTAATAGTGCAGTTTAAAGCCCTTACGAATCTGATTACGATAAGCTAAAAACAAATTTTAAATTAAATACACTTCATGGCAAAAAGCGATGTTAAAGTTTAAAATGTCCACTCTGTTACTGTCCACTCTGTTACCGTAGAAAAAGAAGCTAACTCTTTGATGAGCGCAGTGCCCCCTATTCTTAACTACGAACTAATATGACATAAAAGTTTTGATTGTTGCTTGACATATGCAGAATTTTAGATGACATGGCTACTTATTCGTAACTATCAACAATTGCGGGTCACAAATTATCGAATATTTAATTAAACATGTGAATTTTTAATCATATCGCATTATTTTAAACATTGTAGGAGTCAATTATTACGATCACTGCTCTTAATCATAATTTTTAAGACACGTAAATTTTTCTTTTGTTATATGAAACGAATTAAAACTTGTTTTAATCTGATCGTATTTGCTGTTCGGTTTAATTGATCTTTGTTTTTTTTTAAACTCTTTCGCTGCATCGGTTTTTGTTATCGCGTTACACGTAATAGGCATACTATTATTGGATCTTAAGTTATTGATGATTGGCATTTCTTTTGATAGATAGGAAAGCTTCCGCGGACAAATGAATCGAGCTGGTAGTTAATGATTCGGTTTATAATAATGATGCGAAAACAACATAAAATTTAGCTATTAAAACCAGGGTAATTAATATTACGTAAATTAAGGCATGTGCATTGTTTATGAAGAATTCATTTTAACTTAACAACTTAATGCAATGAAAACACTTTTAAGTATTTCATCCATAATGTAAAATTAATTTGCATAAGAAAGTGCATGTATGTACGCATAAAATATTTAATGAAATTTATATCTTAGTAACAACGAAATCATTTATTGTAAAATGAGGAAAAAATCGTCTGCCCATTCAGAACTTTTTAAAAAGTGACCGAAACTATTTAGTACTATCAAAATAAGAAATAATTAGTTTTTAAAAAAGTAAAGTTATAAAATTATTTTTTGGAAACACTAAAAATAAAAATAATAATTAACTTTATATTATTAATTATATAAAAATATAGTTCTTAACACAGGTTTCAATGAAGCTATTTCTTTTGTATAAAAAAGGGGAAAAAATCGTTTGCTTTTTCCCGTTGTCGCTGCCGAATTTTCTTTTTTATCGAAGGAAAACACAATTGTGAAACTTACGTTAATATTTCGTATGTAAATTTCGACCACAACCTAAACTACTCCAACTACATTCGTTTAAAAAACTAAACCAATTAGTTCCACCTTGCAAAGGATCCCGCTGCAAAGAACCAACCAATAAGAAGCGTTGTCGTTAAACGTAGTTCAAACTAAGAAATCAGGAGCGCTGCTATCTTCGAAAATATTTATACTGTAGAAAATGTATGGTTGAAACAATTCGAGTGTGGTGTCTTTACGTATATTTTATCACGTCCTTTTCAAAACTCTCGGTATAATAGCATTGAGGAAAGTGAAAAGTTTGAATTAAAGCATAAAATATTAAAAAAATATACATATTTTATGTAGTTTCATTAGATAGGTGAATTCTTAATGTAATAGTAACAATTATTTTAAGTAAAATCCAACTTTATTTTTTTAACATTGGAAGTTGGAATTGTAACATTTTTTGAGAATGACCCTTTTATTTTATTTAATGTTATTTTTTGTATTTTATTCAATTTGAATACTGGTATTTAATTTTTTTTAAATGTTCGTATTTTATTCAAATCTAATGTTTGTATTTTATTCAAATCTAATGTTTGTTATTTATTCTTATCTAAGGTTTGTTGTCTGTATTTTTCTACTATTTTAGTGTCTTGCCCCTGCTATGTAATTGGAAATTTTATTTTCTGTATAGCAGCCAGATAAATAGTTTCCATTTGGAATCATTAGCTTGCGTTTTTTTTTCACTAAGGCAATTCATTAACTAAGTCATTAACTAACTTATTACTAACTACTAACATTAACAACTAACTACTACATTACTAACTTATTACTCACTAATTCATTAACTAACTTAATCACTAAGGCAAATCATTTGAAATTAAGTTTTATCAAATTCTTCATACCCTTTTCTATAAAGTTATATTTTCTTTTTGCATTGCTAGATTGAAGAATTGTGTCTTTTTAAGAATTAAATAATATTTGTTTCAATTGAATTAAAATATAAAAAGCATTTTAATGTAAAATTCTCTCTGAAACCATTTCAAAAAATAATTTGACCCTAAATTCTTCATGCTTGTTTTATATGTTTCAAAATCGATATTAACTCTTTGTTTTACAAATAAAGTTTTGAAAAAAAAATTCTATAATTTATTCAAAAGTTACGATTTTATTTCCTTTTCCTTAAATTTTAGTTTAAAAAATTAAGGTTTTTTTGCCATTTCATTCTGGATGCATAATGAATTTATTTCACACATTTTAGATTTTTAGAATAAAAAATAAAAAGTTGGGACTGAAAGGGTTAAACCAAAATACGCAAAGTGCTCTCTTAATTGTTTTAAGCAGTGTAATTTACGAAATTACGAGGGCTGTTTTTTTTTTTTTTTGAACCTTTGATTTGCTGTAGCAAAAGGACGGGTACAAAAATGACTTTTTTTTTTAACCAAAAGTAAAGTACAATACTGCTTATTTCTCCACATAATCACCTTGACTGTTAAATCATTTGTCTTATCTGTACATAAGCTTTGAAACTCCCTCTTCCTAAATTGTAGCCCTAATGATTTGAAGGGAGACTCGACGGTCTCTTAGAGCTCCGCGTCAATTTGGAAGCGATACCATTCAAGCCACTATGCTAATCGATAATTCCCCTATATTAAACCCTCGAGTTTCCCTGAACACTTGGTCAACTCGCTGAACAATGCCGTCTGTAGCGATAGACTTCAGACAGTTTTCTTTCTTCAAACACATCAGTTCGATTACAGTTAAATTTTCAACAGTATTCACGAACAACGCCATCACTCATACATGTGTCTCCACATACTCTATTCATTCTTCGATGAATTTTTATTGCACTGTTTCCTTCTGCATGCGAGAAACGAATAAGAGCTCCCAATTCTCACTTGGCTGCCATACTTTATGAAGAGTGTATTTCAAAGCTTGTTTACAGATAAGACAAATGAAGAGTACACGGGAAAAACCGATTGATTTTGTCGAGAAGTTTCCTTAGAACGCCACTTTGGCGGGCGATGATAGCGAGTGATCGCCTACACTTATGTAAGGAAACCAGTTCCTACCATAGATATCATAGTTAAAGTAATAGAGTGGCCGATCACGTGACCTCCAATGCTAATGACGGGACGTGCAAGGAGCTCCCACAAGCCAATGAAACCAGTTTTGTAGGTCACGTGATATGCCACGCTAATACTGTAAATACTATCTCTGTGGTTCTTAGCTACCATGATTCAGGCGATTGGCGATCCCAACCCTTGGACAAAGCGAAGAGGAAAGAGAGAAACCGGTTTTCTGCCGCCAAGCATACAATTGCGGGCGCCCGCCTAATGAATCAATCGGTTATTCCCGTGTACTCTTCAAATGCTTTGATCGTCAAGGTGATTATGTTGAAAAGTAAGCAGTATTGTACTTTACTTTTGGTATTTTGACTTTTTTGTATTTCGACCCGTCTTTTTGTTACAGCCCATCGGATGTTGAAAAAAAAAAACAGTTGGACTATAATTATAAGACATCTCTTATATAAGACTGTACAGCTGTAGTCCGGTAACCAGCAGTACCCAGACAAATAACTTAGACAATTGTTGTGAATAAACAAGTAACCTCTGCCAGTATTCTGTGGTTAAAAGTTTATTCTTACATTTTTCAATCGAAAAGTCGCATAAAATAAGTCTGAAAAACTTGTTTGGCCATTCAAAATGTGCGTGACCCTCTTAGCACGTTATTAATACAATTAATTAATCAGCTGCTTCAGTATATTTCGAAAGCTTGACCTTTATAGCTTATATAGTCCAAAAGTTAATATAAAAAAATTGTTTAATGAAGTTGTGGAGTGAGCTCCACTAAAGTATGTGTAACCTCTAGAGCATAGAGGTCTAAGATTATTTTTTGGTGTTAGGAACTTTAAATGGAATTGAGTTCTTATACTGTTGACTGTAACTCAGAGAATGTCAACTTAAAACTTTCAGAAATTTTGCCGGTCGTATTATTTTTAAGTCACACCTTTGTATTATTTTTAGAAAACACCAGGAATCAGATCAGTTTTAGGAAAGATAATATTAAAAAAAAAATCTTCACTTGAATGCAAACTTACAGGTAAGGGGAAGGTACAGCTGCGGAAATAAAAAAAGTACCACTAGTGATTATTTCAGCCATTAGTCACCCAATGGTATCGGACCTTTTTGAGATTATGAACAATTAACGTTCTGAGTTAATTGCATGACACAAAATTTGAATAAGGGGCCGTCTTCATATTAAAAATGTCACGAACTTTGAAATTTCCAATAGCAACACCCAATTTTAATAACTTAGAAATGTTAAGCACTCTCGAAAACCCTTAAATCTAAGTTTTTGTTACATTTGAATGAATATTAGATGAGTTATTCAATCGAATCACTTGTGGATCTTTTGGGGACCAACTCTAAATGACAAGCAAGCATGCATGCAAGGCCGTCTTTATTTATCAATTACACATGTAATCTTATACACAGTCCCCTAAAGGGTAATTAAAAAATATTTTGGGATTTACTCAGCAAATTATAAATAAAATTTTTTAAAAATTGGGATTTCACATAAACTTCCTGTCTTGAATTTATTTCTGTAAAAATATAAAGTTGTTTCTATTCATATTTTTTTAAAAAATTAATATAATAATTATTAAAAAATATAAGAATTGTCTTAAATACCCCAATATTGAATGCATTTTGTTTGGGTTATTATTATTTCTTTTCAGTAAAAAATTCGTTTCATTATCTTAATTATTTATAAATTGGGATAGTTTTTTATGTGCAACTCATTTAACATTATGTTACCTAAACTTTGCACGTTTATAACTCCCCTAATAATGCTTAAAAACTAACGAAATTTGGCATTTCGTATTAACGTAGGTCATAGATTTGAAATATGGACTCAAAAAGGGGTGTTACCATTGGAAATTTAAAAGTTAGTAACATTTTTAATATGAAGATGACCCCTTATGCAAAATTTGTGTCATGCAATTAACTCAGAATGTTAATTGTTTACAATTTGAAAAAGGTCCGATTCTATAGGGTGACTAACGGCAGAAATAATCACTAGTGGTACTTTTTTTATTTCCGCAGCTGTACATATATATATTCCGGTTTGTGTGCTTGATGAGAGACCCGCTTATAAGCCGTCGTCAAGACAGACGCAGAAAGGATTTTTACTGTCACAGAGAAAGGAAGTACACCCAGGGCGAAGGCTGGAATTCGTACCCGTTACAACGCGTAGACTACTAGCTTAATGGCCCAAGCTACTCCTCCATCAGGACCCCCTTACAGGTTCACAGATCCCGGAAACAACATTTACCGATGACACTGTTCTTTACAAATCTTGTTACCCACAACACATCTGAGTTTTCTCCTCTCTTCCTAAAGATTTTTCTTCGACTAGCTATTGTGTAATCGATTGTTCACCATTGCTTTTTTCTCAGTCTCACGTTTGCAGCTATATTTGGGATGGACTGCAGAGATAAAAGATATGATTCACAAGAAATTTTAAGGTTCCAGTATAAACTCTTCGAGAAAAACGTGCTATATGTGTTTCTGACTCCAGTTTTTGGAGAAATCAAGGTCATTTTATTATTGCTACCTAGGAAATATGCATGTTAAAATCAAACGTTTAATTTTGATTAAGTCAACTAAATAATCTTTTTGGATTTTAATTTTACAGCGTGTTCTTTATTGGAATTGTTATAATATAAAACTCAAAGTTTCTTTCATTATAATACAACTATATAAGATTTTTGTTGAAATTGAAATGCTTAAGCTAATTTCTAAATTTTATTTTTCATACAAGCCACATTATTTACGAATTTCATTAAATTTTAAATAATAACGTCCCTAAAGATGCTGAAAAAATATAAAAGGAATACAAGTACTTCATACAGTAGTGGCGGTTTAAAAGCAGTCTAATTTTCAATCCAGTAAATATTTATTTTGAAAATTAATTTTGATTGATTTTTTTAATAATTCTAATCTATTATATGACTAACATTTGAATGTGATATTTTTGGATTGTGTTGTGAAAGTGTTTGAGGGACTGATGGACAAAGCTATTATAATTTCTAGAAATTTCAACGTTAAAAACATGACGCAGTTCTCATAAATGGTATACATATCTTCTTTCAAGTAAATGACAACGGATTAAATTGAAATGCATTCAAAGAATTAAATATTCATAGATAAAGATATTATGATTCATTGATAAAGATATTATTAAAGAGAGATAAAAGATGTGATTCACCAGAAATTTTAAGGCTTCAGTATTAAATTTTCGAGAAAAATTTACTAAATGTGTTTCGGACTCCAGTTTTTGGATAAAAAGTCATTTAATAATTTGGTTCCCAACAAATATGCATGTTAAAATAAAACGTATAATTTTCATTAGCTTTTTATCATAGTCAAAACTCATAGTTTCTTTTATTATAGCACGACCATAAATGGTTTTATTTAAAATGAAATGTTTAAGCTAAGTTTATTTATTTTATTTCACTTTATTTTATTCAAACCATTATTTACGAAAAAATATAGAAGGAATATAAATACTTCAAATAGTAGTGGTGGTTTATAAACAGTCTAAAATTTCCAACCCTAAGATTGAAATTGAATTTTGATTGGCATTTTTCCTGATGATAAGCTTTTATAGGACTTATATTTGACTGCGATATTTTTGGGTGAGCTGCGAAAGTATGATGGAGTGACAGACAAAGAGATTATAATTGCTGGAAATTTTAATGTTAAAAACATGAAGCAGTTCTTATAAATGGAATACTGATCGACTTTCAAGTAAATCACATCAGATTAAATTGTAATACTTTCAAAGAATTAAATATTCATAAAGATTATTACGTTTTCGTCCTTTGAATTTGGGTACTAAATTAAGTTAGAACACCACATTTCTCTCACATTAAGCATCTTTCCTTCAAATAATTCACACTTAAAGCATCCAAAATTTATAACTCTTCGAACGTGAATTTTCTCAACTTCAAAGCATCTCATCATTTTCGCTAAATTATGCTTCAGACGAGTGCTAAAATCCCGAGTTCATAAATTGTGTCATCTCAACCGATTCTGCAATTATATTAACGGGGATGCTCTTATTAGAGGCCTTAATCGTAAACCGTCACTTGGTTTTTAATTGGGGATTATATTAAATTAGTTGGTGAAAGTGGTGGGAAATTAGGTAAAACAGTATTCTGAATTTTTAAACCATTTCTGAATTTTATAATGCACATAGCGGGTTGAGTTAAGGTGATAATTCTTGCTAGAAAAACGTTTTTTTTTCTTTCTACTAATATATGCCTTTATAAAAGGGGAACTGTCTCAAATAAGGTACGAAAATGTGACACTTTAATTTTATTCAATTAAATTTTAATGTATTCAATTTTGAGTATGTACTCATGGTTTGGAGCTCGGAAAAAATAGTAAGTATTTTTTTTTATATTTCTTGAAAACTTTTTAAAACGCGAACAAATATGTAACTTAAACTTTTGTGATAGTGTGATATGTAACTTAAACTTCAATGACAACATGAAACAATTTTTTTCCGAAACTTCATAAGTCTAATATTGTATACGATAGTTTAATTTAACTCTTTCACTTTCTTATGTCATAAAATTGTTTTAAGATTAACAAACAAAAATTTAGATTCAAAATATGAATGCGTATATTTCTTGTACTTTAAACACACAAAAAAATATTGTTTTTTGCGAGAAACCCCAGAAGTCCAGGAACTTTAAAACTAACTTTATCCTCTTTAGACCTGAGCAAAACCCTACACATATAGTCTTAATCAAAGCATACTTTTCCTGCAAATATATGATAAAAAGTATGTTTTTCAAAGAATTTTTTTCAAAAAATTATGTTTAATTGTTACTTAGGGGCGCGTCTTAAAATCACATGAACCACATTTTTTTGTGTTATAAATGAAACAAAAAAGACCGCATAACTTTTTTTCAGTTAATAGATTATTTTAACATTGTTTTTAATACAAAATGCCTTTAAAATTAACTACTTTTTAAGAACTATAAAATCGTATTGACCCTAGTTCAACTTCATTTTTTTTAATAGAAATGACTGATACTTGGAATCAAAGGCTGAAAACTGATATTTGAATCTTCTTCAATCGGACCAGGTCAATTTCTGCACTAATTAATGCGTTAATTGTTTGTGGGGAGGTTTTAAAAAATGCCCCCAAATGGGAACACCAGGTCGCAAGTGGTTAAACAGAAAAAAAAGCTTTTTTATGTTCTTTCAAGTTGTAATAACGCATCACGCTCAAAAGATTGTTGCCAAATAACATTTAAAACAACTTTATTTCAAAATCTCAGCGTTTTATCAAATCAATGTTCAATTGTTCAATTGAATTAATAAGATTATTTCAATAATTAAAAGTTACTATTGAACAACTGCGGAGAAAAACTATTATAATAGTCAACAGAATAATTCAATTATATCCATTGCTATGAAGTCTGAGAACTAAAAAGAAAAATAATATGCATAAAGACAGAAGATAGATTGTGCTTTAAAGAAAGTATTCTTTACAACGCTTTATAAAAGCACTTTTAAATATGTAAGGAAAACATTTCTCCGTAAAGCTCTCTCGAGACAATAAAAAAAAAATGTTACTCCTTTTTAATATACAAAACGTATTCCTTAAGGAACTGTAAATCATTTGAGTTCGCCTTTATTTAAGACTGTTTTTACCGAAAGACTTAGTTTTACTGGAAAAAAAAAGGACCTTTTACTTTAAACGATGTGGACACTGGTTTATTTCTTGAATAAGCCTTCTTTGCTAAATTGTTTTCTACTAAGTCCCTACACAAACACTCGGTAAATTTTTAATATGTTTTCTCGTCGTAAGGTAAGACGAGGAGTTGGGAAAATGTTATGTTGTCAAAATGTTTAGATAATAAACTATGCTTCTTTTTAATGTATTCAAAGAGTTTCCATTTTATGTTGCCATGTATGAATTGAAATGTATGTAATTGAAAATTTGACCTGTCTCACAAATTCTTGCACTGCCAAACATATAATTGCCGCAAACCTAGTATTTGTGTCCCAAAATACAGGGCTTCCGTTAAAGAATGTCCTAGTTTCAAATTGTAATAGTATCGTTCGACAGTTGTGGTTGAAGGTGACGAATAAAGAATAACTCCAACAATCTCAGATAAGCGGATGCACTTGTACTGCTACATCGTTTTCACAGTTGTAGTATCGTCAATTCTATTACTCCGGACTTGTTGCAGTTGGTATGGGAAAAATTGCATTTTCGTTTGGATGTGTGCCGTATCACTATAGAAGCACACGTTGAGCACTTATAGGAAACACTGAGTTAATTTTCCTTCAATTTCATGCATGATTTGTTTTATTTAGTGTAAAATAAACTCCTGTGATAACCATTAAAACTCAAAAATTCTTCTACGGGCACCCTGTATGTTAAGTTCACTGTTCTGTTCCCATTGACATTGATTCACCCATCGAGGCTCGAGAAAAATTTATTTTTATTCAACAGGGTTTTTTTTTTTGCCACGAAACATGCTCAATACTAATGACTAGATTTTATAAAAAAAATTAAAGATGTTATATTTTTAATAATAAACCGATAAAAAGGCCACTTTTATTGCTATAAAATTATCTTAAAAGAAAAATTATAAAAATACTAATGAACATTAAATATCGTTTTTTTTTTAAACATTCTCGGCCAGTACTTTCTAGACTCCGTTTTACGATGTCTACTTCTCTGTATTCAAGTTTCTCACTACGTGAGGAACTTTAACACAGCCAAGTACGCATCGTAATTTAGAACCGTAGTCAAGTGACGATGTTTTCTTGAATTTTTTTCATATTTAAAAAGGTAGATAGGTATGTATACTTTCCAATTTGTGTGCTTCATTAGAGACCCGTTTATACACCTTTGTCAAGTATGAGAGACACGGAAAGAATTTTTTACTGACACAGGGTAAGAGAAAGTACACCGAGGAACAAGGCAGAAATCGAGCCCGCATACTGTACAAGGAGCAGTCTGTTATCGTAATGCGTTGTGATAACCCACTAGGCCACCCGGGTTCCACTTGCTTAAAAACACCAGTAAGCTCCCCCGATCGAAACTCAATAATGATTCAAGATCCATATCTAGAAATGACCTCGGCGTTGTTTCTTTTTTGGCGCCACCCTTTCACAAGTTGGCGATCGATAAGTGAGTGACCCTTCCCGATGTATTTAAGGAGGTAATTATAGATTGGCGAGCTTTTTGGCGGGGCCCCTTTAACGAAGCGAGAAAATAGCAATGATTAGGTAATTAAGGGTAAGGAAAAAACTCCGTTATTTTTAGTTGGTGTTTAATCACTTGCTAGTTGAATCAGTCAGGTCCGCCTTTAGCAATAAGTTAAAAATGTTTCCTTTGGTTTGACATTACTTCCGACGACCTGCTTCTAATTAAATACAGTTTTCACACATCCACATAATTTAGAACTTATTTTGTTAAATGCGTAAACGGGTTCTTAGAAACGACGACAAATGTGTAAAGTAATGGTCTCCTAAGATAACGGCGCCGTCACGGTATGTGTGATGTCACCATAGAGATCTTAATAAAAGTATTAGAGTGGAGATCACGTGACCTATCTATGCTAACGACGGGACGAGCCTGGGGGCCGCCATCTTGAGTCCGAGACCAACTTTTTAAAGTGGAAAACGCTTAGAAAAAAATAAATTTAATTCTAAAATATTAAAAAAATACCATAAAAATACTAGCTGCATTTTAGAATATTTTTAGTGACTTTAAAAGAACTTTTAACGCTTTTCTGGTATTTTTATAATATTTATTTTGTAATTTTAGAATTAAATTTTACTTTTTGCCTAGCATTCTTTTTCTTTTTGTGATGGCGACACTGGCAACTTGCAGCCATCGCCGTCACATAGAAACATAACACAGTCAACATACGCTTATTAGTTTTGAGAGAATATTTTTCAAACAGCGTTGGACCAATTTTTTTTCTTTTTACAACAGTCACTAAACAGATTCCAAACTGAAGCTGGTATTTTTGTAATATTTTTGTAATTTTTGAATCAAATTTATTTTTTTCTAAGCAATTTCCACTTAAAAAAGTTGGTCTCGGACTCAAGATGGCGGCCCCAAGGCTCGTCCCGTCGTTAGCATAGATAGGTCACGTGATCTCCACTCTAATACTTTTATTAAGATCTCTATGGATGTCACAGACTCACTCGCTTCATCGATATTATAGTTAATGTATAAGATTGGCGGATCACGTGACCCCCAATGCTAACGACACCTGCTTTTTGAAATATTGTGATTTTTTTAAAAAAATGCTTTTCTTGTCTACTAGTCTTTTTCTACAAAAAAAATTATAAAAATACTAAAAAAGCGTTTCACGTTTTTTTAAATCACTAAAAATATTCCAAAATGCAGCAAGTATTTTTTATGATATTTTTTGTAATTTTTAGAATTAAATTTTATTTTATTCGTAGCACTTTTCTCCTTAAAGTGGTGGTAACACTGGTCCCATGGCCCCCAATTCTGGTCTTCATGCACGTCTCGTCGTTAGCATTGGGGAGTGACGTGACAGCCAATCTAATACTTTAACTATAATATCTATGAAGTGGAGTGAATCCGTGACGTCACACGTAGAGTTACTGTAACGACGCCGTTATATTAGGAGACATAAATCCTGGATGGATTTAACATCAGCTTCTCAAGCCTAAGGACGCGGGTGCGAGCCCCGGCTGAGTCGTCGGATTTTCTGGATGGAAAAATTTTGGGCACGAATGTCATATGATTATGTGGCATGTAAAAGATCTTTGGATGGCCCATTTGGCTTGGGCTCTCTCGGTATACTTAACATCCACAGAGAGCGCAGATTCATTGTATACTGTGCGTCAAAATTGGTAGCGAGAGTCGCCTAGATGGTGTCATAAAAAATGGCTCTCACTTCTTAGGAATATGTCGGGTCTGCAAAGGCTTGACCGCCAATTTTGCAACCCCATTGGGGGAAAAAAAACCTTTTAATAATTTGCATATTGTTTAAAAACTAAAATAAATAGTAATTTTATTATCTTATTTTAGAAGACTAAGTAGTCGAAAAAAAAAAGAATTGTAGTCCCATTTTAAATGATGATTTTTTTAAAAAGTCAAGCCAAGAAAACTCTTAAGCAGTTTTGAACTTAAAATAACGATCAAGTTACAATATATTATTAAGTTTTCGAAAATAATCTAACTATGTAATAGCAACTTAGACATTTTACTAACTTTTTACTATTAAGCGACTTATTTTATTAACTATTACTTTTAATACTTAGACTAACAAACTGTGAATTATGATACAAAATCTGACACTTTTATTGAAAAGAGTTACTAAATACCTTTGGAAAACTTTTTATAGAAAAATTATTATTTGCAGAGCTTTTAGAGATCCTTTAATCGGCTTAGTCAAGTATTTTGTTTTAACGATTTTTTTCTTCTTTGGGATGCTCAGTTTAAATTACTTTCTTCCAAGAAAAAAATAAATAAATTAGATAATTGTTTTGGTTTTAATAATTTTTAAAATCATGATATATTGATAACAGATTAAACAGTTACTTAATTTTCCAGGCGTAGTAAGAGCGCGAACAAACTTTAGGATCTACATATTATTTAAGATAAAAGTGTTCATCTCTAATTGAATCCATTGAAAACAGGAAATTTCAAACCTTTGCGAATCCGTCAAAACCCTCACTGGAAACAATGCTAAAACACGGTTACGCAAAGACAAATTTAATGGTAACGTTTTGGTCACAGAAATACCGGATAATTTACACATAAAAACAGTTATTTTCATGCGAATAATTTGTAACAAAAACTGTTTTTAATAGGCAAATTGTAAAAAAAATGACTCATGAAGAAAAAAAATCCACCCAACTGATTTCAGGAAAAAGTTACTCTGAATAATGCCGGTCCGCTGACGCAATGGTTAGTGTACTAGCCTTTGGAGCTGCTGGGCTCGAATCCCGGTAAAGGCATGGATGTTTGTGTTTGTCAATAAATATTGTTATTTGTCCATGTGTTTGTGTCGTCCTTCTTTGTGTGTCTCTTGTGACTGCCTCTTCTGGCGAGCTGGGTAATGGGCTATAAAGCCTACACTCTCCCTTCTAGAGGGCGCATTCACTGTCATTTGTCATACTCTGAATAATAGGGGGTTGGGGAGCCTATACAGTTAAGGCACTCGGCTTCTATGCTAAAGGTCCCATGTTCTGGTCCGGGCATCACCAAAATATATCTGCTGACCTATAAACGGCCAGTGTAACACTAAAAATGGGATTTATCGTGCTCCGTCACTCACCACACAGATGTGCTGAGGGGGGCGTTCGGGCGAGAGGGCGTCTTCATCGCTCCTCATGGCACCAGGGGGCAGCACGGGGTGTCCTCTTCACGCATGGCGGCGGCCGATGCTGATGCTACTCGCACACGAGGGCATTCGGAGCGGACGCTGCAAAACAACATTTTTCATATTAATAATGCACTCCAGAAAGATCTTCTGAAAAAGGTTTTTCAGAAAAACTTCTGAAAAGCATCTGAAACTAAAGAATCGTGGCCGGATGTTTTACGCCAAATCTGTTAACCCTGACTTATTTGTATTATGGCAACCTTTGGTGAAATTAGCTTTAGGAAAGTTTCGTATCATGTCACGTTCTCCATTGGTTGTCTCGGCACGCGCCGGGGTTTGTTGTCATTCGATTGGCGATATTTTAGAAAAGACGCCAAATCCGGCCACGATTCTTTAGTTTAACTCTAAATTATTTTGATTGTTGAAAATTTCACTTTGAAAGCAAGTAGAGAACCAAAAGGAGACAGGGTTTCCAATTCCATGGTATTTGGCGAGCAAATGGAAATTGTAGCGGGTTAGTTTAGTTGACATAATGTGTCACATTAAAACTACGCATGGTTACTGGTGAGTAGGAGAATTATAGTAAATTGATTTTAAACGTCATCAATAGCAGGATCATCTTTTCTATCTTTACTTGAATGCCAATTGGTTTTTATTTGTAGCAAGTATTTTTTTTAACTCATTCACACTCTTAAAACGAACAAGCGATTTTAACTCAGTCTGAGTAATTATCACTCCTCCAGTCTGAAAAATGCACTTCTCTTGGGCTGGATCCTTTGTGTGCTAAACCTCTGACAGGATCACTCCAAACGAGTGATTTTAACTCAGTCTGATTTAATATTCACTCCTTTCCAGTGTCGAAAATGCACTTCTCCTACTGGAGTGGATTTCACTCGTTTGTTTTAAGAATGCAGTATCACTATGCATTGGGAAACGCTATTAATTAAAATAAAGCTATGCAATAATAGTGAAGCCGAAGCAAGTTCACACTACTCTTCCATTGAGAGTCTGGTTTCGATACCGTGTCAATCTAGAATGCGATCCTCTAAAGCATTCCCTTTTCCCCACCCCGCATGTGGTTTTCTTCGAAACGGCGAGAGAGTGGTTTTTTTCCCTACCCTACTTGAGCTTGAACTGTTCAACATTGTTAACCTCACAACAGACCCTCAAACGTGCAACGTTTGGAAAAGCAATACTGCCCCTGTTTCCTTGAAAACCAAGCGAAGGACTGTGGTAAAAAGTCTTTTCGTGGCTCGCATTGTAAGTAGACAGGCTTTAAATCTTAAAGAAATATGCACCCGTAAAAGCAACGAATCGCCAAACATGATTTTAATAGCCTAAACCCAAAATCTGTCTAACCTTTTTCAAAATGAACACGTCCACAATCGAAGTATTTGATATGCAAAGACCTGTTATTGGAGATATATAAAATTGTTGAATTGAATATTTCTTTCAATTCTCATGAAATTATCAAATTGTGGAAATTAATCTCTACAAGCAACATATATAAGAGTTTGAAGCAATATTTCATATTAATTTATGAAAGTATAAAATTGTTGAAAAGAAAGTTTTTAATTGTTAAACTGAAAGCATCAAACAAGTGATAAAGCATCAATTATATCAAGTCAATTAACAAATACAAGTATTTCAATTAATTTTTATGAAATTATTAAATTGTTGAAAAGAAAGTACACACCAATTGTTGCAATGAAAGTATCGATTTCTTAATTGAAAGTATCAATTGCTGATCAATTGTATCGATTGTTGAAAGAAAATCATATAAGTATTGTATCAAATATCAATTTTCCATCAAATACTATTTAATCGTAATCTGTATACGTATAAATTTGCAGAGATGAAAGTATCAGAAATAAAGTTTCTCGAGCGATTGTTGTAAATGGCAAAGGTGATTTAATTTTAATAAAAATGTCTTCATATGTTTTTTTTAAATAAGCATTGAATTTAGTTTTTTTTTAGTTTTAAGTAAGCATTAAATGAAGTTTTTTAAATGAAGTACTTCAACTTCAATTTTTTTCTGAGGTTTTCAATGACATATAATTCCGATAAGCTAAACTTTTTTGACGTATCACACTTGCTTGTAGAATTTGTAGTTTGGTTTCTGAAAGTGGGTGACGGCTGGACGGATGAACTGGACGATTCTAATGCTTTTCACTTTTTACGCTATAAACTTTGTGCGAAAGTTAATATGAAAACCAGTTGAAGTTAGTATGCAAACCAGTTAAAGTTAATATGCAAACCAGTTAAAGTTTATGCAACAATAATAGGTTTTTATGTTATGGTAACGGAAAGGAGTTTAAAATCGAAAAAATATATATATGGTGTCATAAGTCTTAACTCACACAAAAAAAAAAAATTCAAACTCGGGACCAATTGTGTTTCATGTTTATAAGTTTATATGGTGTCTTACATTTATACGGCAAACATTTAACAAATATACATTTTTAGTTGTTAGAATAGAACTTCCAGTAAAAGTAATATCAAGTTATTTTTTGATGATTGATTTATTAAATGATGCAACTTTCCCCTTGTTAGATACTTTTATAAAATTTACGGCATTTATTTAATACTGGAGTGAAAAAAAAGGACTTTTCTTTCTTATAACTCTATTTTTGTTAGTCCATTTTTATTAAAAAGTATTTATAAGGCTTCTCTTAAACATTTTATGAAAATTATATGAAAAAACTTAATATAATGAAATTAAAGAACATATTTTCTTACAAAAAACATATTAACTATAATTAAATTCTCAGTATGCATCTAAGATTACTTTTTTTGTTGAAAGTGGATTAAATTGTCTGCTTTGTTGACTCAACCGTATACCAATCAAACAAAAATGAAATAAAATTCTACAATTTTCGGCCTTTCACAAAATAATTGAGCCAAAAAAAGCGCATGTTATATTTGGACCTTCATAAAACTTATTTGCTTTTTTTTTCTATGTCGTTTCTTTTATTTTGTGCACAAAAGGAAGTTTCTAAGCTGCAAAATATGTCAATAGCAGTGAATTATGATGCTCTGCGAACTAATCAGGGACAAGATATTTAGACATGAAAAGCAGACATAGAAACATTTTTGATGCCTGTTTTTGACTTAGTTCTATATGATCTAAGGGGGAATGGGAAAGTTAGAACGAAAGATCGTGTTGGATCGCAAATTCAAGTTCCTCAATGTTAATCCAATGGGTGAAACAAAAATTTCTCTGCCGCATTTCTCCGGCTGTATTAAATATTTTTTTTACAAACTGTTTTTTAGTAAATAAGATAACTTTAAAGTCTCTGTAATCCCACTTTTTAAAATTGCTTCGAATACTTTTTGTAAAATTATTTATCGAAATTTTTTAAAAAAGTATTCGAACCAATTTCAAAAAGTGGGATTGTCGGGACCTGTAAGTCACACATAAAAAATCCGTTTGTAAAATAATTAATACAGCTGGAGAAATGTGGTAAAGAAAATATTTTTTCTCCATTAGATAACACTGATGCATTTTGGTTTGGAGACCCGCGTCCAGCGCGCCCATTCCCCCTTAAGACTATCTATTTTGAAAAAGAATTGGATAGTCTTAAACCATATAGAATTGTATCATAATGTATTGGAAAAATAATGGAATAATTGCTACTAAAAATATTTCAAAATAACACTTTTTAACTATGATTAATTTTTCAAAACAATTTATTAGTATTTAGTACTAATATAATTATTCTTTGAATACTGCCAAAAACGTAATTTCACAACAGTTAATAACCTCACTCTTTAATTTTGAGTACACTTTTGCTACTGTCATCTATGAGGATTATTAGTAACTAAATCTTCAAAATGGAATATAATAGATGAAAAAAGCACAGATTTGTCTTGGAGGAGATCTAATTTAATAGCATAAGGTGGATTATGTTACTTGTTACCAAACGGTAACAGTATGCATTAGAGGGTTAAATACGAATAAAAACTATTGTAGGGTGTTGGAAGTGGGTGACGGACAGACAGACTGACTGGACGATCATCACTCCTTCCACTTTTTGCGTTATAAACGTAGTGTGTAAGCCAAAACGCCAATGATTATGTCATTTTTCCAAGGTACGCAGAACGAATTTAGTAGAGACTTCTTGTTTTACTAAAATATTAAAGGGAAGTTATGGGGGAAATTCTCCAATGGAATTGACACCTTTTACATTTCGCGATTCATAAAAGATGTAAGTCATTGGAGTGTGAAAATAGAAAAATGTCTAGATGGTTTGTGGGAAAACTTAAGATGTTTCAGATAAGGATAGACTGTGCAGTAGTAAGCTGATACGGAAGAAAATATCATTTCCCAAGTCATGTAGGTTTGGCAAATATATGCCAAGGTTTCAGGAAATTTAAAATTAATGGTATAGCTTTGATTCATTTAAATTAGTATCGAATTTTGATCTAAAAAATTATCGTTAAATTTCATTGTATATTATTTACAATAATTAAATGTTAATAATTATGTGCATTCATAATTTTTATCTCGGAATAGTCATTTATGATTTTTTTTTTGTTTGTTTTAGTACAGACTTAGTCAGGAAGAGAATATTTTTAGACTGCTTACTATTTTACACTTAATTGTATATGTTACTTTTACCTGAAATATATAAAATTTTAAGTCACAATAGAGCCACACAGAGCAACTAGAAAAAATACACTTCTGAAATGTGACCATTATTCTTTAAAAATTTCAAATACAGAATCAAAATGCTTTTATTAGTGAAAATATTCTTTATTTTCACCTAGCTCTATTCTTAGCCTGCACACTTTTTTATTTGAAATTTTTATACGATAAAAAAAAATAGGTATTGGCATGAAAAATAATGATGTCCGTTGGTCCGTACTCTTTGTTAGAAAATTAAAGAAAATAGCCAATTTTGGCTTTTGAAAGTGCAAATTAAAACTAAGCGACCGTGTTAGGAAAATGTTGTTCTAAGGTGTATGAAACTTGTGCTGAAGCGGTTCTAGATGACAGTTACTGTAACATTATACTTGTTTTTTTTTTACATAAAAATGTCAGTAAATATTTAACAGGAAAGCAGGCTATTGAAATTCTTATTTCTTTTAGAAGTATTTCCTCCATGTAAAATATATGGTTTTCGTATTCCTCTCTTGGCGGCTCTTTCTAACAGTGCATGCAAGCTATCTGAATTCTACAAGTACAAATTTTTGAGCTATTCAACATAATGACAGTTTTTATTCGAATAATACATCGCCAAAAGTCGAGGCCTAACTCTCCAATTGTGCGATTCATCTTGGCCCCTTACTATCTGCAATTTCAGTATCAGTTGCTCAGTATACTTCACTCACGTCGATGTTGAAAACTTGGGAGAAGCCAATGGGTGTCCATTAAAATTTTATCTTGAGGTTCAGTACTCATTACCCTTAACGGCATTGCTTCTAGGGAAAAAGTGGCGGACTTAATGACTTTATTTTGGCGAGCAGCAGGGTTGTCGGGTTTTGAAACACCAATTGTCGCCAAGAGGTATTTTTAAGTTTGTAATATATTTGTGCCGAGTTCTAAAAATGAAATTATATTGAAAAAACAATTTCGTGATTAATTTAACTGACATGTGACGCGTTTATGTAATAAGGTCTTTTGGTACTTTGTTTTAAGAAAAAGTCCAATTAGGTACATAAAAGATTTAATTGCGTTTGAATCACTATGAATTAAAAAAGTTGTACTTTTCTAACAGTTTGTAAGCATTCTTCTAAAATTTTATAAATTTAAATAAAAATGATGAATTAGTTTTCGAATTTAGGAAATTGTTAGAGTTCGTTGGGGTAACTTTGGCACAAGAATGAAATACAAGGTAAGAAAATGCAAAATAAATATTTTTTCCAACGATTGTTAAAAAGTTGCTATACTGGACTATAGAGATTACGACATTGTTTGCTTTCTAGAAATCTGTTCAATAGCTTTTGTTAGAAATGGTGACTTATTTATTTTTATGATTTTGTATAGAAAAGTTATAGTTTGTAAATTACTTGATCAAGTGGATAGTACAAATTACTTGCGTACTATAATTAAGAGCACATGAATGGAATTTTATTTAGTTACATATAGTTTTTATGCTTAACGTACCTTGAATGCTACCTTAATAGTTTTATAAATACAAATAAATATACATATACGAAAATTGTCGACCAACAGCAAGCCGAAGGCCCAGCAAGGTAGGTCCGAAAAAAATCTAAAACTTTACCAGTTTCCACAGGCAATCAAGGTTCTTCTGAAAATCTTCTACTACACTCTTAAAACAAAAGATTGAAATCCACTCCAGTTGGAGAAGTGCATTTTCGACACTGGAAAGGAGTGAATATTAACTCCGACTGAGTTAAAATCACTCGTTTGGAGTGATCATGTCGGAGGTTTAACACACAAAGGATCCACTCTAAAAGGAGAAGTGCATTTTCCAGACTGGAGGAGTGAAAATCAATCAGACAGAGTTAAAATCACTCGTTCGCTTTAAGAGTGTATCTTCGAATGCACGACATAATCTTGTTAAGCATTCCCCTCATTGACAATCAATTGAGTTGGAAATCTTTGTAAAACTTCTCAAACTGTGAGGTATATGCTTATTTATTTAGTATTCGGCCATAAAACAGGGTGACATGGAGGGCTAAGGTTTTACCTTAAATAGCCGGACCAGATGGCATGGTCAGAAATTGAATAAATCATACTTTAGAAAGAAGGTAAGGAAACATTATTTTTACAATAGAGTCGTCAATGAGTGGAATGCTTTGACAGAATATGTTGTGTATTCGAAGAGAGTTGAAGATTTTAAGAAAAATCTCGATAATTACAAGAAACTGGTAAGAACTTAAACATATTTAGGACCAACCTTGCTTAGCCTCTGGCCTGTTGTTGGTCGACAATTTTTGTATTTGTATTTGTAATCACTTAAAGTCAGTTAGGAGGCAATAAAATATCTTATCGAAACAAAAAAAATCTGAAAAGGTTAGACCACCAGATTTTAAAATATTCAACGAATTCTATCGCCAAGCAGGCGAACTCCTGCCAAGTTTCTAACCCTGACAATGAATATCACCATCTCCTTGTGATAATATGATATTGGCACACATTCAGTTAGCTATCACGAGAGTGACTTCCGAAAAATAAAAAGAACACTGTGAACAGATATGTTTGTATTCTTACCAGAAAATAAGAATAAACACAGAGTTGCTGAGGTATAAAAATGCGTCAAAACAGATTTTCTTAAGACATGGTGGATGGTAGTAGTCGGTTTTGTTACTAGAAAAAATATTTTGCGTGTGCTGATAAAAAGAAGGTTTAAAATTTATCATAGCGAAATAACTATTTCACTTAAGGTCGCTTTGCAATACATTTATTTACATGGTATTTTAAAAAAAGAATGCATGTAAAAGTATTGTCAAAGTAAATTGAGCATAACGAAACCTAATTCATAATATAAGTAGTCGATTCCAGCTGCCTATTTCTAGCCTAATTTACGAGCTTTAACACAGCCAATAACGTTTCGATCCCTGGTCAAGTGAAGAAGTCGAGAGCTGAGCGGGCACTCAACGGAACTTCGAGAGACATCGTACGCTAACGCCGTCAGGACTTTCGACTTCACAGATTTAACGAGCACGTAAATCGCAGTGTACTCGGGCACCCTGGTGAATTTTAGAGAATATTTTTCCACCAGCACGAATACGTCTATAGTCTTCTTTAGTATGGCTAGGACAAGAACAGAACCAAGAACCTTCTCGGTGTGAGGCTCGTCGCTTACACTTCTCGGCCACCGGGGCGCCTAATACATAATATATCTTATCTAAAGTTTCATGGGGGGGGGGGGGGGGCTGTAAAAATTGTCATTTTATAAATTTTCGACAATTCACATTTAATTCGATTTAATCAATTAACATAATAAATTTTATTCTGCTAAAAGTATTGGCGACATTATGTGTGTCCAATGCAAAATCTTTATATAAAACAATGGTAACTTCAATTGGTAACCTCAATTGGAAACTGAATTAAATGCAATATTTAATTTGTTTCTCGACAAAGAGCCAATTACTCACACATAATGAAGAAACTTTTCTTATCAATTAAATTTATAAAGTTAAAGATATCTTCACACACACACACTGGATATTATTACTTAAATTACCTAAATATAATTCAAACATAATTAGAGTGTTTATATTTTTATAAGCAACATTCCAATCAAAATAATGACGAAAATTTTAGAGTAAATAAATTGCTAATTTGATAATAAAACCATTGCAATATTGCACCGTGCGTGCAATAGTGGCATACCGGAAAAAGAAATTTTTCTTAGAAAAATAGTTTGAAGTTTACTTTTGTTATTTGATTTCAAAATGATAATAAAAAAAATGGAAATCATACCTCAAATGTTTTTTCTACCTAAATAAGGTGTTTTATTCGCTGTATACCTTCTTATGGGTATGTTTCGAGTTTTGAGTGTCAACTGATACAGCGGTAATTGTTTTCATTCTTTCCCTGCTATAATCCACTTGTTTTAACATTTTTTTTTGGTATACCCGAAATTGAATTGCATACCACATTTCTTTCAGTAGAATTGAAGCTTCTTCTATGTTCGTCCACTGTAAAAAAAACCTGTGGTTTTGAACAGTTAAAAATTTTCAACTTTGACGCCAGTTAATAACAGGTTCTTTTTTATAGGAAATCTGTAAATTTTTTTACTGGAAAACTTTAATTTTAACAGGGAGAAACTGTTAATTTAGCAGAGAAAAACTGTTAAATTAACAGTTTCTCCCTGCTAAAATAAAATACCCAATACTAGCCTTCGCGACCGAATAACGGCTTTTTTTGACGGTGCAGGCTAACACGCAAGAGGTTCCTGGAAGAGGTAAACACCGGGGCATGTTTTTATCCAGGAACCTGTTGTGTGCTTTTCCAATACTGTTCCATCTGCGACAAAGTAATCACTCGGTCGCGAGGGCTAGTATTGGGTATTTGTGCCTAACGATCTCAATCACGTGACTCTTTTCACGTCGAATTTAACAGTTTATCCCTATTGAAATTCCAGTTTTCCTGTAAAAAATTACAGTTGTCCAATTAAAACAATTACAATTTTAAACTGTAAAAAAGACAGTTACTAACTGGCGGCAAAGTTGACAGTTTTTAACTATTAAAACAGCAGTTTTTTTTACTGTGTTGAATCGCTTTAAATAGCTGTCCCACAATTTACCTTAATTTCTCAGCATAAATCATATTTTATCTAACTCGAAGTTTTCCAACAACATTGAAATATTGGTAATGCCTTGAATATTGAAGTTTAATAAAATTAAAGCCAATTAAGTTTAATAAATAATAGGAATAAGCTAAATATGCTGAAAAATAACTCTGAAATAGAATACATCAAACGCGCATTGAGAGTGTTACCAAAACAAGCAATATAATCGTGAAAGTGTTACTATGAAAAGTGGTAAGTTTCGTCACCTGAAATAAGCCAATTAAACGCCGAATATGTTTCAGATGTATTTAGGGTTCGCTTTAAATGCTTGACCTTACAATGGGGTTATTTCACGATTTCGGTGGCAACAGCTCCGCAGTCTTGTTTTAATTTTTCTAGAATTAGTTTTGTTTTTGGTATTCGATAGTGAATTTCCTAAGAATATTTTAGTTATTCATTTTTTTTAATGTCAACTTCTTGCTGTGCTGTGGTTTGTTCGAAACCATTTATTAAAGAAAGCTTGCACAGAAATAAAATTTTCTTTTCGTCTATTTCCGTATTCTGATTCTAGATAAAAACAAGTTGCAGGTTGTGAAGAACTAAAAGTACGTTTTTTTTTTGAACAAAGTGTCCGTTCAATTTGAGAATACAATCGAAACAACAAATAAAAAGAGCGGAAAAATTTAAACACAATAGATGGCTAAAATCATTGAAAAATTACTTTAAGTTTTAAGTTATTTAAAGTAAATAATTTTCTTGGACTTTTTTTAAATGCTTATGCTTTTTGCAATACTAATATTTAAACCCAATTTTTTTTCTCGTGTACTTCAAACTGCTTTACATAAGAATTGACATTCAGATTTTATTCATCTTTAGTAGTTATTTTATAAAAAATATTTATCTAAAAAATACCAATTTTTTAGTATATTTGGAAAATTTCAACTTTGTTTTTGTTATAAAAGAAGTATTACTATTGAAAAAAAAATTGATGCCAATTCTTAAAGTCAAGACATTTTACAGACTGCATACAAAATTCCTTAGATTTTAATAAATAATTTTTAAAAAACTTAGCGTTTTGAAAACCTTGTCATTAAGGGAAAATGAGTACCGAGAAAAGCACATTAAAAGTTTTCATTTGTTTGCATTTTTATCCGAACTTTCCGCATAAAAAGTGGAATAACTTTTTTAAAGATATAGCTACACTTTTGAAACTTGGTAAACTTATTAAGAAGATTTCAAACTTTAATTTTAGCAAATAAAACAATTCGCAATTTTTGCCATTTTTGAGGTACTGTGTCCCCTTAATTTGGAAAGCCTTATATTTTTCATACACCACTTTTACACACACGTGATCATAAACAAGTCCAGAAGAAGATCCCAAAGAAGCACTTCAGAATTCCCTTTCCTGTATTAGGGCAATTTATTGTCCACAAAACGGTGTTTTTTATCACTCAATTTCATCACAAAAGACTCCTCATCATCCAAATTTAATCATTTGTGCACGAAATCATTTAAAGTAGTGCCGATTAGGGGAATTTTAATTAATATTCCCTCTTTTGGGGAAATCGCGAAGTTTTTCAAAACCTTTTGTTCCATTATCAGAAATTTCCTTAATATATATCTCATTTGAGAGGTAATAGTTCGAATTAAAATGAATAGAATATTCAAAGTTTTGTAATAATGGAATTCTTTGTTGGCGGCTTATATTTTGAGTGTGCGTTTTTGAATGCTTTATCAACGATTTTATTAATTTTGTTTCGGACATTTAACGGGTTTATGAATGCCAATTAAGTATGTTAGAATTAGAATATCGTGTAACTGAAGGTTGTTATGGAAAAACACAATTGTATGTTTTATATCTTTTAAAGATTATTTATCAGTTTTAAACATTAATTTTATAATTGTTTCGTATCAGTGAAATATCATATTTGCTATCCAACACGAGTGAAACGTAATACTTTTTAAAACTTGTGAAATAATGACACATTTTTTTTAATTTACTTTTCACACTCGTTTCATGTACTATTTTTTATAGTTGTGTAAAAAAAAAACAATATGATTAATTCAAAAACAAATTGCTGTCAAAAGGTTTTTCCGTAAAGCATATTTTCATTAATAAATTGCTGGAACCACAAAATTAAATTATGTTTAGGAAAAACTAACTAAAACTATGGTAAAAATTTATCGTACATTTTCTTCCAGCAGCATATCGGATTATTTAAAAGTTTTACGTGACTTAAATTATCAGTTTTAATTTTGTTTTAATGGTTAAAGGATTCTGAGTCCCAGTTAAATACCTATTAAAGGTTAGTTTTTAAAACTTAAGGACAACTTTAAAATCCTTTTTAAAAAACTTCAACCGTGTAACATTAGCGTAATGCCGGCCCGGCGACTGAATGGTTAGTGCTCTAGCCTTTGGAGCTGCTGGGCTCTGGTTCGAATCCCGGTAGAGGCATGGATGTTTGTGCTTGTCAATAAATGTTGTTATTTGTCTATGTATTTGTGGCGTCCCTCTGTGTGTGTCTCTTGTGACTGTCTCTTCTGGCGAGCTGGGTAATGGGCTATAAAGCCTACACTCTCCCTTCTAGAGGGCGCATTCACTGTCAATTATCATTATTCAACATTAGCGTAATTATATAATTTTACATTTAACCCTTTCAGTCCCAGTGATGCCATTTTGCATCATCATGTTTTTGATCATAATTTAAAAAAATAATAGTTTTGACATTTATTGGGATTGATAAAAAAACATTTTCTAATCGAAACAAGTTTGAGGATTCGAATGAAGGGCTTTTTGATATCACATATGGCTATAGACGACCAGACTTAAATGATGATGCAAAATTGTCATTGGAACAGAAAGGGTTAATTGTATGATATGTTGGCATACTGTACGCTTTGATGCGTATTTAAATAATAGTATACGAATCATCATAAACTGAAATAAACATTATTGAAGAACAAAAATTTAAAATAAACTAAACTTGCTGTAACTCTTTGATAAATAATTATTGTTGTGCAAATTAATAGTTTATAATATGACATTATCATTAAAATTTAATAAAATAATCAATATTGGGATTTATTATTAAAAAGACAATAACATTTACAGTTAAAATGACTGCATATTTAATTACATTGATAAGAATATCATTACTT
This sequence comes from Hylyphantes graminicola, assembly GCA_023701765.1. Taxonomy (NCBI): domain Eukaryota; kingdom Metazoa; phylum Arthropoda; class Arachnida; order Araneae; family Linyphiidae; genus Hylyphantes; species Hylyphantes graminicola. The sequence continues at coordinate 65,519,306 of CM043117.1, forward strand.
ATATTGAAACTTGACGTATATTCACTAACATGTCCTTCCTTGAATCCGAAATGTCAAGGAATAAGTATTACAATTCCCTCCTATATTAATATTTAGCATAAAGTTCAAAGAAATAATACAATATAAGACGAAAATATTCGAAACGTGAGCAGAAATATTTTGTAAATAGCTTTCGAATATTCCGAACGTGACTTCTGGCAATATGGGGAGATTTTCATTTTGGTATATTGCTATCTAAACTAGCTGAAAAGACCTACTTTTACACAGTAAATGTAGGCAATTATTGCCTAGAGTTAATGTTATTGTTTATTTTGAACTGTTGACATTTGACATGTGTGTAATCTTGTCTAGTTGGCTAAGTCATTTTAACTCTGGGGTTTGGAATATAAAAGAGCCAAATCCAAAACCAGGAGAAAGGGGAAAATGTGGTTTACCCTTTCGGTCCAAATAACAATTTGTCATCATAATTTTAGAACTTTTTTTCTCATCGTCTGTAGCCATTTTTGATGCCAAACTGTCTATTTAAAAGCAAGGAATATTACGTATTTCTTCTTTGATATATAAATTATTTTTTGCAAACGACAAGTAATAATAATTATTTAATTTTTGAAATAAAAATAAACAAAACTGGTCAAATTTAGCATAACCTTTTCAGTCCAAATGACAACTTGAAATCATCATTTTAGAACTTTTTTTCTGATCGTCTATAGCCATTTATGATATCAAAAAGCGCATAATTCGATTATTCAAACTTTTTTCCATTCGAAAATATTTTTTATTAATCCCATTAGATGTCAGCCCTATTATTATTATTTTTAAATTATGATCAGAAATATGATGTTGTCAAATGGCATCACTGGGACTGAAAGGGTTAAACAAAGAAACCTTATTTTAAGGTTTAAAGGAACAACGGCAAAATAAAAATAATAATTTGAAATGTACTCTACCTATTAGATTTAAATTACATTATTTCAAAGTATAATTTATCCTAAGTTAACGTGGAGGGAAAAAATATTTCATACGGTAGTTTTCGATAGTAAACCTCTACAAGTTTAAACTATACTTTTCTAACAAGTTTAAACGTTCTTTTAATAAACGTAATAACTTTGGAATAATTGCTAAAAAGTTCTTTTAGTAGTTCATTTTAAAGGCATTTTGCATTAAAAACAATGTTGAAATAATATGTTAAGTACAAATAGTTTATGCGGCTTTTTTTGTTGCATTTATAGCACAAGAAATGTGCATTTTTAGAGTTTAATGCATGTCCCTAGTAACTATTAAACATAATTTGCTTTTAAATTTCTTTGCAATACATACTTTTTAGCATATATTTGTATGAAAAGTATGTTTAGATTATAATAATAAAAGTGAAGGTTTTGCTCGGATCTAAATAGATTAATACATAATAACTGTCTTGCAATGACAATATTTGCACATACAAGTTAATTTAATGACAGAAAAATACCCGTTTTCACTTATAAATAAACACATGCTATTTTCGTTGCCTAAAACAAATTAAATTCATATAATCAGTAACAACAATGCCCAAAAAACAATACATTAAGAGTGTAGTTTTTTTTAATAATTTTATTCATTTTTTTTTAAATTACAGCCAATTTTAATAACCAATGAACGACCTAATTATAATGCTACACCACTTCCTAAATATAAAGTAATTTCAATTGAAAATTATGTTTTACACTAATAACTTTTACAATTGTTGCAAGCTAATTCAAATAAATAATTTACGTTATTTTAATAATTTTAGTTTCCTTTTGGAACATACAACCAATTTTAATAAACAAAGAAGAACTCAATTTAAGTGCTACCTTACTTCTAAAATATATGAAAAAATTTCGAGTAAAAATTGTGTTTTGTAAAAAAAAAAAAAACATTTACAATTCTTGCAAACTAATTAAATAAACAGTTTAAGGGTTGTTTTTTGTAATAATTTTTAATTCCCTTTAAAAAATTATTATGCATTTTAGTAACCAATGAACGACCCAATTATAATGCTACACTACTACTGAAATATAAAGTAAATTTAATTGCAAATTGTGTTTTATATAACAAAAATCTTACAATTGTTACAAACTAATTCAAATAAATAATTTAACCGAGACCGCATAAGGCCATCGCAGAACGGTCACTACTCTATTACGGGAATCAAGTTCAGTGAATGGCATTTCATTTACCCAAAAGCCATGTTTAAAAGTAGCCGCAGCAGTTTCTCTCCACGGTCTAAAAATAAATTTCCCGTAAACGAATTGGGGGAAGAGTTTTCAAAATGTGATTTACTCGTTTTCGGGGTTGCTTGGAGTTTTAGGGGAAGTTTGGTTTTACCCTGTGCTTATCTTTAGGTTGACATTTAAAGTAGGTTTTAGTGGTAGGAGAAATTTAGGATACCCTATCATGCTTTCAGTCACAAAGTAATTTAGTTAAAATATCGTCGATATAAAAGGATCTAATTTTCCTTTTCTTTTTCCTTTTCGATTTTTTTTTACTTTGAAAATTTATGTTACAAATAGGTTGAGTTGGTTTTAAAATCAATTAAATAAAATGAGGGAGACTTGATAGTTGCTTATGGGAGACTTGATTATTGAAAGTTATGAATTTTAATTATTAAAAAAAAGCAGAATATATCAAATTAAGTGACCTTTATTGAAAGGCTATAATCCCTTTTTATGCAGTATTTGGTCTAGTGGATCTAAAGGAAATAGCGAAATTGAGAAAAGTCTTATTATTATTGGTGATTATTTGATACCTTTTCCAAAAACACTGTTATATGATACAGAAAACTTCCAAAGTACTTTTCTGTACCGTATATTGACTCTTTAAACATAAACATATTTTGGAAACAAATCTTTTAACATGTTTTCAGAAGCTAGTTGCCGCGAATTTTTACGAACGAGCACAAGATGATATTGAGGGACTAAATTACGCTTAGAGTCATGGCGGTTATAGCAACTACGGTTAGAGTCATGACAACTAGTATTCTTGGCGAGTTAGCTATTGCCTTATTTCAGCAGCGTAAATCGATGAAGTACCAGTCTAAAGCCCTATAAACCAATGGATATTGCTACGAATTTTCTGGGTTCCCTTAAAGCACAAAACAATTAACAAGAACAATGGCAAACTTTCCAAAATAACACCAAAAGTCGGCCGAAAATCAAACCGAAATGAGCAAATAACGGTCAGATAGGGTTGCCGGAAAACGTCATCGTTGCGAAGTCAAAGAATTCGAATCATCAGTCGAAGTCAGACAGTTGCCACAAAAATTATTTATCACCAAATCAGAAATAGCCGCGGTTAGGGTTACCGTACAGTAAATCTGATCCATGCACAACAATGAGGGAACTTAAGTGACGAAATGCCATTCCCGACTTCAAAGATAACAGGATTCTCATTTTTTATAAACTTTAAGTTAAGTATATTTTTTTCCTTTTGCAACTTTTAATTTTAAAGTTTGTTATATCATTTTCACCTTTTAGTCACTTAGCGCGTTCTTCCACTAAGCTCTTCAATTACATTACCATTTAACCCATTCAGTCCCAGTGATACCATTTGGCATCATCATGTTTCCGAATAGGGTAGACTAACCAGTGAATGAACGTTTAAGACGTCACGTTCGCCAGTGAATGAACACCAGGATATAATGACCAGGACAACCAACCATATGTTAGATAGCTCCCTACTACATGGGAGGAAGTCAGTGTTGCCAATCCATATAGTGGAATGATTTTCAATCCTTTTTTTTAATTATTATATTTACCAAATGTTCATTCACTGGGGCCTGTTCCCTCACTGGTCAGTTTACCCTATATAATTTTTAAAAGATAATAGGGCTGACATCTATCGGGATTAATCTAATCCAAAAAAAATTGAAGAATCGTATGATATGCTTTTTTATATCATAAATGGCTATAGACGATCAGAAAAAAAAATTCTAAAATGATGATGCCAAATTGTCATTGGGACTGCAAGGGTTAATACCACTTTGCGTCATAGTAAATTCACAGCACAGAGTAATGGTAGCACTTTTGATGGTAAAATCGAGGGATTATTTTCTACTTACACTAGTATTTTTGAAAGGAAATTTCTGTAGCATTTCAATATTTATAAACATGCAAAAGACAGAATATGTAAAGTAACGGATGGCCTGCTATGTGTTTCACCTTGGCATTTTTGACATCATCCGCATTTTAAAATGTTTTTAAAATTTATAAAGAGGGATCCGGGGATTTGCTTTTGAAAACTCTCACTAATAGTCAAATTTATGGTTCAACTACGGCTTTTGCAAAACTTCATCGATATTATAGGTTATACACTCTTAAAACAAAAGAGTAAAATCCACTCCAGTAGGAGAAGTGCATTTTCAACACTGTAAAGGAGTGAATATTAACTCAGACTGAGTTAAAATCACTCGCGTTTGGAGTGATTCTGTCGGATGTTTAACACACAAACTATCTACTCCTCTATTAGGAGTGCATTTGCTAGACTGGAGGAGTGAAAATTAATTTAGACCGAGTTAAAATCGCTCGTTCGTTTTAAGAGTGTAGGTTTTATCGTATTTTCCAACAATCCTTGTCTATTTTTAATCACGTTTGAACCCAAATACTTCGTTTTATTTTGAAAGAAAACTAATACCTTTAAACATAGGGAAAACAATTATAAGCGCATTGCTCTCGTTACGTTAAAAGTCTGCGTATGGTATCGAGTGCGTGTTCGATTCCCGCCTTTGCCCTAGGTGTATTTTTTTCTCTGTGTGTCAGTAAACATTTTGTCTGTGTCTGTCTTTAACGAAGGTTTATAAGCTTGTCTCTGATCAAGCACACAAACCGGAAAATACATGTATCCACCTACATACCCGTTAACGACTGCAAAATGATACAGTGGTATATGAAGAGTACAAGGGAAAAACCACTTGATTTCTTTAGATTCTTCCCGTAACTGTGTCTGCTTGGCGGACATTGGCGACCTGAAACCGGTTTTTCTTTCTGTTTCTCATTCTCTGTACGAACGTGTGACTCGTATCTACTGATCTCTGGCGTGAATCAGGGTTGCCTCGAAAGATAAACAAAGCGAGTAACCGGTTTCTTACACCAGTTTAGGCAATTTCTCGCTATCATCCTCAAAGAGGCTATTAAGGAAAGCCTTCTACGAAATAAAGTGGTTCTTCCTCTGTACTCTTCATATATCAAGTAGGAAAATCAGTTATTCAATGCAAATTATCCCCCGATTCCATATTCCGTAAGGTATTCTATCAATCCTGTACAATATATTGATTTCTGAATCGTAACCCCCGATTTCATTTAGGGGCTCCGATTATTAAAAACATATTTTTCCGTTCCATGCAATATGTATGAACATGCCAGGAGAGGATGCTTAAGTTGATGGATTGTCGTTTTGTACTTTTTGCCGTGATGTTTTCGAAGCTGCTTTTATTTGTGAAGGTTTTTATATTTTTTTTTAGTTTTGGGGTGCTGGTTTTGTAAATTTCTCAGATAGAGAAATAGAACGTTCTTCAGTTGCTTAAGGTAGGCGAATACCCAAAATTCGAAAATTTTTACTATTACTTTAATCTTTTCCAAATTTGGCATAGTGATTTCAAATATAATGAACAATGCTTTTTGGGCTATGTTTTTTTTTTATTTAAATGCAACTGATTTATTTTTAACTGTGTTTTTCAACTAAAAAAAAGGGGGTTCCGCCAACACTTCTGGCATAAAAAGTTTTACATTAATTTACCTGAAATTTTTCACAAATGCTATTTCAATATATATCTGTGCCATGAACCTCTAACATCTGGTGTAAGTATACAAGTTTTTTTTAAAAGAAATGTCTAAGTGTAAGTTAATCGAAAAAAATCCTTTTTTTGTGGCTAAATTTTTACATTTTTCTTAATAACTTTTTTTCTTGTAATTTGTATGTAACTCTAAAGGGTCATTGCATGTATCAGTTCAAAACGAAGAATTTAGCACATAATAAATGTTCATAGGATGCAAATTCAATGTGGTAGACTTGTTGGCGTAAACCTCTTTTTTTAGTAGAAAACACCGTTTAAAATAAATAAATTATGCTTAAATAAAAACAAAAGCCTAAATAGTATTATTCATTATATTTGAAATCACTATGAAAAATTTGGAAAAGATTAAAGCATTAGTAAAAATTTTAGAATTTTGGGAAATTTTGGGTATTCGCCTACCTTAACTATATAAAAATCAACTTAAATTTCTATTTGAAACCAAGCGCCATTCGGATAATCAAAAATTTTGATATTATGATTTTTGTTCCGAAAATTGGTTAGTTTTTATTATTGCATGTGTAATTAAAAAACTATTTTTAAATTTAAAAAAACTTTTAATTAAATGAAAGGGTAACACTTTTACTCGTTAAGCGTAAGGATGATTGGATGGATAAAACAGAACAATATAACAGGCATGTTTGAGGACTTGAGTTGCAACAGAAATTTTGAATGAAAGTAAATTATTTCTTTAGCCTCGATTGGTGTATAAATGTCCCGTTAAAACAAAGCACCAATCGAAGAACCGATCGTATGAAAGATGGAAGGAGTATGTCACCTGACACAAACCAATTTTATTTCGTGCAGTCTCAGTTAAGATAGCCAGATTTATATTATACAGGGTGGAGCAAATAAAAGTGGCCCCCTTAGAAGTAAGATAAGACAGGAAATGAGACCAAGTCAAAATGCAATGCATAAACAGGTTTTCTATGTGAAGTCTTTGTTTTCTTCATTATTAAGCCCAAACAGACGCTTGGGGAATTTTTGGCTGGAGACTAAGCCATCTTTCCCTGTACACTGGTCTGATCAACGCACATTTACACAGTTTGCAAGATCCGAACTCGACAACTGTCCATTTGCAGTTCTAGTCTAGTACCAACCGAAACAACCAATGCAAAAGCAGGTTTGCCATGTGAAGCCTTTGAACGCTTCAATAATTTATAAATTCGACTTAGAAGCTTTCAAAACGTTTTTCTTGCCAAAGCATCTCCCTGTCGCAGCCCTATGCCGGGGGCACTTTTATTCGCGCCACCCTGTAGAACGAAATGGCGTGCAACACTTCCAGCCATCCGACGCAATTCAATAACATTAACTGATTAACATCTTTTACATTTACACAATACCCCTTTGGTCCAAGCCCCGTCTCCAATCAATATCTTTCTGGTCAACAACCCTATTCGAACCTGCATCCCCCCCTCCCCCCCGCTTTGTACACCATTAATAGTAAAACAGCCGATGTCCCTTACAATCTCATTAAGATATCCGCCCTTTTTAGGCTGAAGTGTGTATATTTATTTCTCTCCCCCACTATGTAGGCTTCTCTAGTAGTGTGTTGTTTCGGTAGTGGCTCCTTTGAGACACAGAAGTAATTGTTTTGGACACAACCTCCCACAATGGGGTGATGGAAATTGGTTAGGGAAAGGAATGTGTTTCGAGACAAATGATTGCAAATCTGGAAGAAGGGAGGAGGATAGGTGGTACCAGGTGACAACCTTAATAATTGGGTTACATATAATGTGAAGATCTCTTTCTGAAATTACAATCTTCACTTTGTTGATAAAACAAATTTTATTTTTTACTATATGTGCAGGGGCTGTTGAGCCCAATTGGTTAGGCACTCGCCTAGCATGCAAAAGGTCCCAGGTTCGGGTCCGTGCATCGCCACAATAACTGCCGACCTATGAATGGCCCGTGCAGTCAAAAATGTCCGACGAATAATGTGGCTCGTCACTTGACTGTGTTTCTAAAATACGACACCCGTCGTCAATAGCCCTCGTGTAGATCTAGTGCAAAGATATTCTAACCTAACCTAACTATATATCCCACTTCGTTTTACACAATTTAAACACTCGAAGTAGATTTTCACCAAATATCATAAAATTAACAGTAATAAAAAAGTGCTGCTTCTCCGACTCAAACTTTTCTTAGAACGATGCTTTTGAAAAAAAAAAAGGAACCTTAAATTTAAGAAGAGTCGGTTAAATCTCGTGGTATGAAATATTTTTAAATGCTATCGTGAAAAACTCACTATCTCATATATAGCATGCTATTTCCTGATCCAATATGGTTTGTTTAACACCAGAGCTCTCGTATTAATGTATTCACAAAACTTTTCTACACTCTAAAAAATGATCTGTTGTTTTTACAAAAAAAGTTGTCAGCTGGTGCGCCAGAACAATTCAGTATAGTTTACAGGAAAATTCTGTACTTTTTTTCATACGAACAATTTCTAATTATAACGCAAAATCCATTTGGACACATTTTGAGAAAAAGCATATTTTTACAGGAAAAATCTGCTTAAGAAAAAAATATTTTTCTGTAAAATGAACAGATCTTTTTTGCAGTGTGCTTGTAAGACTTTCTACATTATTTTCTTCCCAGTCAAGGTAACAAATGTACTTCGGTAGTGGCTCCTTTGAGACAGAGAAGTGATTGTTTTGTATACTGCCTGCCACTATGGGGTGATGTAAATTGGAAAGGGAAGAGAAATGCGCTACTAGACGAATGATTGTAAATCTGGAAAAGGAGAGAAGGATGGTTGGCACCAGGTGCAAACCTCAATGATTAGGTTACAAACAGCATGCTTTTTTCGGACGTTGTCAAAACCCCATTACACTCATATAAATATATTTCTTCACAATATACAGGGTGGTTATTAATTAACGTGAGATGTTCACAACTCTCTAGCGAGTAAAGTATTGGACGAAATCTAACCAAATTTGATGAGCAGTTGGTCAAGAGACGAGTTTCTTTTTTTATGGTGCAACTTTTCTTTTTATGAAATCAAAATCCCATGGTCTACTGTGCATGCTCATCAAATTTTGTTATTTTTCGTTATTTCTCCCTACAAAGCGTTCGAGCGTTCTCGTTTTGTTATTTCTCGCTAGAGAGCTCTGAACATCTCACGTTAATTAATAACCACCCTGTATTTTTAACCAAACAAAGTTAAATCCACATTCGTATATTTTTGTGCGACTATCCACTCTTATATTTACCCCTTGTCTCAAGTCGCACAGTAAGAATATGGATTACTAAATGCTGTTCTTTAATCGAATACGGATATCGAAATCTATAAAACCGGGAAATAACAGACTGCGGAAATTCGAGATCGATCCACGGACATCTAGATCTTCAGCCCAACGCCCTTCCAAATGAGCTATCTCGCACACAGTGGCTAAAAAAAAATTATTGAGCGATTTTATCCAAAAAATAACAAAATCTGTTTTCGCTTTAAATAACAAATTGTTTACAGAAAAAAGATCTTTAGACAAAATAATAGTACTTTTAGTAAAGTTTTATTTCCTCCGTTAGTCACCCTATAGAATCGGACCTTTTTGAGATTGTGAACAAATAACATTCAGAGTTAATTGCATGACACAAAATTTGCATAAGGGGTCATTTTCATATTAAAAATGTTACTAACTTTAAAATTTCCAATAGCAACACCCCTTTTTGAATCCATATTTCAAATCTCTGACCTATGTTAATACGAAATACCAAATTTTGTAAGTTTTTAAGCATTATTAGAGGAGTTAGAGACGTGCAAAGTTTAGGTCCCATAATGTTAAATGAGTTGCACATAAAAAACTATCCCGATTTATAAATAATTTAGATAATGAAACGAATTTTTTACTGAAAACAAATTAAAATAATCCAAACAAAATGCATTCAATATTGGGGTATTTAAAACAATTTTTATATTTTTAAATAATTATTATATTAATTTTTAAAAAAAATATGAATGGAAACCCCTTAATATTTTTAAAGAAATAAATGTAAGACAAAAAGATTAAGCGAAATCCCAATTTTTAAAAATTTTTATTCATAATTTGCTGAGTAAATCACAAAATACTTTTTAATTACCCTTTAGGGGACTGTGTATAAGATTACGTGTGTAATTGATAAATAAAGACGGCTTTGCATGCATGCTTGCTTGTCATTTTAGAGATGGTCCCCAAAAGGTCCACAAGTGATTCGATTGAATAACTCGTCAAATATTCATCCAAATGTAACAAAAACTTAGATTTAGGGGTTTTCAAGAGTGCTTAACATTTCTAAGTTATTAAAATTGGGTGTTGCTATTGGAAATTTCAAAGATCGTAATATTTTTAATATGAAGACGGCAACTTATGCAAATTTTTTATCGTGCAATTAACTCAGAATGTTAATTGTACACAATCTCAAAATAGTCCGATTCTATAGGGTGACTAACGGATGAAATAACCTCAAGTGGGTACTTTTTTATTTCCACAGCTGTACACGTTAAGACCCCCATATTAATATCTTCCTATTCTAGGTCTCAAGTTAATGTGCTTCTGTAGAGGCTCCTTTGAAACGAAGTAGTCAATATCCCGCAATGATGGGGGAAGGGTGGAAATTGGAAGAGGGATGGTATGTGCTTCGGAGCCAGATAAGTATAATTGTGGAGTTACAGGGTGGGGGATGGTTAGTAGCAGGTGCAAACATAATTCATTGGGGTTACAAATAGCATCCGGACCTAGAATGGATAGAGCGTTGGATTTGGTATCGGGGTGGATGCCTTAGGCTTTGTATGCCATAAACCAACCACGAAGTATTCTGAAACGTACCCGCAGTGAAGGGGCTGAACTAAACTCCCAAGTTTCATGGAGACTTGTTACGGTGGGGTCCGGGTGGCCTATACCAAAACCGACCTTAAGTTTGCAGCAGAGAAATGTACAAGGCGGAGGAATTTGCGTAAACAACGCTGCTGGCGCCGAAATTTCGAATCCTCCTATTGGCTGCTCCTCTGACCCTGATATTCGTGCTCCCTGTTACGTCAAAATCGAAGGAAAAAAATAATTAAAATAACACTCTAACTTTAGCTAAACTAATAAAAATAATAAATTTATGTCATGAAATAACAAATAAATTTGTTTATTTAATGTGAAATACCTTTTTGTATTCGATTCTCGCACTCAAAAATGAGAACTATTTACCCTTTTTCCTCGTAGAACATTTGTATACTGCAAACTTAACCCTTATTCTCATGAAGTAGCATATATGCAACCTGGGATGTGTCCCCTAACTTATGTTTGTTAAGTGACGTTAGCGAGTATGTTGCATTGTTATTTGTTAGAAGAACAGTAGAAGCTTCGATCAGAGTGAAAACAATGTTCAAAGTTAAAATAATTTTAGTTTTAGAGGAAGGTAACTTGTTGGGTTGTTGGGATTTTGCATCATGTCTCGTTGTCTCTACAAGGCAATACCATTAAATTATTTTTCATATTAACTTTGTTTTGTTTTTACTTTGAAAAATATTTTTCACATTTCTTATGTTCTATAGTTTTAAAAATTTGTTTAAGTTGTTCGATTACCACTGTCTTTGGAAAAATACAAGCTAAAAACTGAAGGTTGCATATATGCTACTTCATGAAATTAAGGTAGTTATTGACATGATTAGTTGTTACTTACACTTGAATATTTTTAACTTTCACACTACGTTTACAACATAAAAGGGCCCGGATGGCCGAGTGGTAAGCATCGCAGGCCAGCAGTCTGCGTGCTGTTACGGGCGCGGGTTCGATTCCCGCCTTCGCCCTGGGTGTATTTCCTCTCTTTGTGACAGTAAAAAATCTTTCTGTGTCTGTCTTACTTGACGAAGACTTATAAGCGGCTCACTGAGCAAGCACACAAGTCGGAATATATATGTAAAATACCCTACCCTACCCTACAACATAAAAAGGAGACGGTCTTATAATCGTTCAGTCTATCCGTCTGCCTGTCTGCCACCCACTTTCACAGATCGAACCAAAAGTCTCACAAATAAGTAGGATACGTTATTTTGAAGCGAAAAATCAGTTTATGCTACATTACAAGTTGCATTAAAAATTTTAATGAGAATATTTAAAATTTAAACAAGAACTAAAAATTTATTTACATTTCAATAACATGGAAATTCCATTTTTATTCATTATTTTCACTGTTGCCATTACACCAAACGTACGAGAAACTGTATTTAAAATAAAAATAAAACTCTTGAAAAAATATTTATTTTTATGATATAATTCAATTTGGATTGTTGTAATAGCACAATGAAGTTATTTTGATGGTTCATTATCTATGTAGGAAGAAAGATGCATAAAAAATTAAAAATTTGTATTAAAAATATATACAGTTTCGCTTTTAATTTTAAAGCAAAAATTTTACTAATTTAATCGATCATGAGAGATGGAGTAGGCCACCTCCTCATTTTCAGAGATAGTGGAAAATGCAGATTCTGTCACAAAGGTTCCTCCAACGTCTTTTGTAAAAAGAGTAATTTGAGGTTTTGTTTAACAAAACAAGTAGGTTTGTTACAGAATCTGTCACCTAAATCGCTTCTTCACAATATATGCTCACAGGAAACACAAAATTTGTACACTTCAGAGAGAAAATCTCTAATTAAAAATTTTAAACGCCAAAATTAACTATTTTCATTTATATACTTTCACAAATTAAAAATTACTCATTATCGTTTGCTAAATTTGCTTGAAATTCGTAGAATAATGATGCAATGTTTTAATAAACATGTATCTTTTAGTAGCCACAATTTAATTTACAGTTTAAAAAAATATATAAGTAGTAAAATTGATGCTTTAAAAATAAAAGCGAAACTTTGCATATTTCTATGCAAAATTAGAGTTTTGTATACATATTTCTTCATACATATATAATGAACCGTCAAAAAAAAAAACTCCACTGTGATATTGCAACAATCCAAACCGAATTATATCACATAAATAAATATTTTTTCAAAGGTTTTATTTTTATTTTAAACTAGCAAATTTTTACCCGTACTTTGCACGGATTAAAAAAACATCAAATCTATCCAAGTATGTGTGCCATGCAACCTGTTATAAGATCATAAACTTAAGTTATTTTTCCCGCTCGTTTTCAAGTATGAAATCCCGTTTCATTGCTTTAAAATTCCAAAATCAAAAATACGGAGTAAAATGTACTCATAAATGCCATCACAATTCCCTCATAAATACATAAAACCTTTTAACTCTTTTGGCACGTTTTGGGAAATAATTTGGCGAGAAAATAGATATAGCTACAAACACACCCATTATACAGTTCTAACACAATGACCTTAGCACAGCCAACCAGCTTATAAATAATTTTTAGCAAACATTTTGCCTATTTGGCTAGTTTTAATAAATAATTTGGCGAGATTGGCAACATATTTGGCGAAAAAATAAAGAATAAAACCCTGATATGCAGCTTTAGTGCGATGGTCTTCATTAACCATCATAGCTCAGTAATAGCTTAACCAACATTTTGCCCATTTGGCGAGATTGGCAACGTATTTGCCGAAAAAATAAAGACATAAAATCCTAATTTGCAGGTCTAGTGCGATGGCCTTTATTAACCATCATAGTTCAGTAATAGTTTAACAAACATTTTGCCCATTTGGCGAGTTTTAAATAATTTGGCGATATTGGCAACATAATTGGCGCAAAAATAAAGGCATAAAACCCTTATATGCGGCTCTAGTGTGATGGCCTTTATTAACCACATTTCAGAGCTTAACAATCATTTTGCCCATTTGGCGAGATTGGCAACGTATTTGGCGAAAAAATAAATACATAAAATCCTAATATGCAGCTGATGTGCGATGGCCTTTATTAACCATCATATTTCAGTAGTAACAAACATTTTTCCCATTTGGCGTGTTTTAATTAATAATTTGGCGAGATTGGCAGCATATTTGGTGAAAAAATAAAGACAAAAAACCGTTATATGCAGCTCCAATGCGACAGCCTTTATTAACCATCACATTTCAGTAATATAGCTTAACCATACATTTATTATTTAAATCTGCATATTTGCAATCAACAGAACCATCAATGAAGAAATCATCAACAAAACCCAAAATAATGAAGACTGGTAAGAAATACGTCACTTGAGACATATCAATTATTTTCTAATGATAAATTTAGTTTCTGAAAGTAATGGCAACACAAAAATAAACATTTTCCAATTTATTTATTTTCGTTGAAAGTTTATTTAATTTTTTCAGCAGATGGCATCAGGAGAGTAAGAAAATGATCGGATTTGAGCCAAAGTGGTGTAGTTTTTCCAGAAAATTCGAATTTTCTCTAAAAATAGAACATTCTGAGCTCTGAAAGTTCTTATTTTGCAACTCAAGTATGAACTACGTATTTGTACCAAGTTACGAGTCAAACAAGTTCTAGTTTGTGAGTTTCAGAGAGACATACATACATACATACACACACACACAAAACTTCATTTTTATTATTATAGATAAAGTTTCTCGTACGCTTGACGAAATGGCAACATTGAAGCTATTGAAGGAAAATGAAATTTGCATGTTATTTTAATGTAGTTTAGATATTTAGTAATTTAATTTTTAAAGATACTTCCAATTTAAATTTTTAATGAAATTTGGGATGTAACCTAGTCTGATTTTTTACTTCAAAATGACGTATCCCACTAGTGTGCGACGTTTGGTTTGTTCTGTGAAAGTGGGTGACGGACGGACGGACAGACAGACGGATTGAACGATTGTAAAACCTTCCACTTTTTACGTTATAAACGTAGTGTGGAAGCTAAAAGCAGAATTGCTTTGAGCAAGCACTTCTTTAAATATAAGAATATTGTATCATATAGATGTATATAAGTTTTTATTTATTCTTTGTTTCATTGATATTCATACTTTATAAAAAACATTCATTAAAGTAATATTTGTACGTAGTATAATTTTTTTGAACATGTACTGCCTTTATCATTTAACACAAGTAGTACGACAACTACAAATCAGGTAACAGAAACAGAACTACAAGCTCCATGAACCAGTTACCCCAATCTCATGAAGTAGCATATATGCTACCTTTTATAAAACTCTAATTAATTAATGCATTAATTATTTTAGAAAGGTTATGACACTAAACAATCTTTATTTTAGCTGTAAAAAAACAGAAAAAAATTGAAAATTAAAAAAAAATAAAAAAAAATTATGACCATGAGAATAAGGGTTAAGGTCGGTTTAGGTATAGTGGGGTTCGATCGCATTCCATTACGCTCAAAATCTGCAAACTGTACCGCGTGTAGGTTTGATTCCCGCCTTCTACCTGAATGCATTTTCTCACTATGTGTCTACAAAAAGGGTTTCGTAAATGTTGGAGTTTTAAGAAGTAAATTTCTTTTTATCAATTAAAAGATTTATATTGATTTATGAAAGGGGACGTCTTAGTTAACCTTTGAAGAATTAGTTAAACTCTATAGCATTTGTTCGAGCCGAAATCGTCTCTATAGCATTTCATCTAACCGAAATTTTAGGCTTAAGGTTTTACTTTGTGTATACTTTAATTTGGGTTTAACTGTGAAGGTATTAAGAGAAGAATGTCACATTTCAATTCATCTCCTTTTATTAAGTATCTTTAAAAACGCACTAGGGGCTGGGGAACCCAGTCGGTTAAGCACTCGCTTAGCATGCGGAAGGACCCAGGTTCGGGTCCGGGCATCGCATAATGGCTGCCGACCTATAAACGGCCTGTGCAGCCAAAAATGTCCGACGAATAATACCCCGTGTAAGGGAGTGCACGTTAAATATCCTTCAAAGTCCTGACGCTGCGTACGATGTCGCCCTTAACGGTTGCGTTGGGTGCCTATTCAGGTGTTGGCTCGTCACCTGACTGTGGTTCTAAAATACGATGCCCGTCGCCAATAGCCCTCGTGCAGCTCTAGTGCGAAGATATTTAAAAAAAAAACAGCACTGTACGCGGAAAAGAGACCTATCGCAAAATTACAAGCTTTTCAGAAAAATCGTCTGATGTTTATTTTTTCCATTGCATTGTATTTTAGAAAAAAATAACCTAATCGCTTACTGCATTCCAACTATTCCACCATTTTTTTAAAAAAATATTTTGCTTCAATTGCCAGATATTTAAATTTTGAATATTCTATCATAGAACTCAAAAAGTCGTATTTGTGCAATATGTCACTTTTCCTCGCACAGTGCTATATAATCATCTGCACCATAAATATTTATTTTGCCCTTTGAGTGATACATATGGTTAAGTATTTCATTTGAATGCCAGGTTTTCCAGAAACACACATAATTTTCCAAAGCGTATAAATTTTACAAAAATTTTAAATTTAATAAAATTTTTAACAACTAATAGCAAAGTTTATAAAAAAATAAAATGTGAGGTATGGACGAGTCATTAAACTTTCGCTAAAGAAATGTGATTTTAAAAAACTTCACGAAATTTAATTGTTTAATTTACTATAAGTGAAACCAAGCTAAAGAGTACACGGGGAGAACCGATTGATTTCGTAGAAGCCTTTCCTTAATAGTCTCTTTAGGCGAGAAATTGCCTAAACTGGTGTAAATAAGCCAGTTACTCGCTTTGTTTATCTTTCGCGGCAACCCTGATTCACGCCAGAGATCAGGGGAAAGAGTCACAAGTCTGTACCGCAATCGAAGAACCGAAGGAGAAACCGGTTTTCGGTCGCCAATGTCCACCAAGCATACACAATTACGGAAAGACTCTAAAAAAACAATTGGTTCTTCCCGTGTTTTCTTCAGTTAACAATAATTCAGTCAAGGGGTTTCGCTCAGTGTATTAAATATATTTAAAAAAAATTCATTTAAAAACTTTAATTTAATTATTAAGAAGTGAATTAAAGTTTACGTTTCGGCCAATTTTCTTATCTCTAAAACAAATAAATAAAGCACAGTAATACATATTCCGTATACAGATGTGTATCACGGAATAATTTAAGCAATCCTATTACAAATTTGAACGTAATTGCCAACAACAACAACCCTTTACTCGCTTCGATTTTCCTTCGAGAATTCCTGAAATGATATGAAATCTCATTATTATAATGATTCTTTTGAGACACCGAATCTCTTCGTTGAAGTGGTTTCGAATATTCTAAGGTTCTGTTTCGGTAAAAAGTCGAACCTCATTAAAACGAACTCGCCCAGAGTGAAATTGAATCGGCACAAACCACTTCAGTCACCTATTTCAAATGTTTCTTGTGAGAGAAATTAAAAAAAAAAATATTTGGACTTTTTTTTTTGTAATAGAACATGCTTCTCTTATAACATGTGATTACGTTTGAGGTCATATGAGAATTAGCTAATTTCGTCAAAAATTAGGCATCAGAAAAGTATAACAATTGAATTGGCTGCCCGGGGGGGGGGGGGGGGGGGGTTGCGTCGTCTGGCCAGCTGAAAACTTGGGAAAAGGTAGGCATTTATTAAAGTACATACTTTCAACAATTTATTTTTTTTAAAAAAACTACATTAATTTTTAATTTATTTTCAATTAATTGCATATTACAGTATGATTGTTTTATGTCGTGGATGGCAACAGCTCCAACAGTTTGTTGTCATTTGTTGAATGGAATTGTTTTTGTTTCGCTATTCGAAAATTAGTTTTCTAAGAATACTTCGCATTTTAAATGTCATTAAACTAATGCATTAAATTTTTTAAATGATAACTTCTTGCTGTTCTGTTGGTTGCTTAAATTATTTGTTAAAGAAAGCTTTCATAGAAAGAAAAAAATATTTTCGTTTATATCGGTTATTTTAAGCTTGAAACAAAAGCTACCACTGAAGTAAACACGGATACAAATGAAAACAAGAAGGTTACATCATCTGAAACATTCCCATTAATTTATTTGGAGTCGAGTCCCATATACAAAGCGCTATTGCATCGGTAAGTGTGGAAACCACTGCAATAGCATGCTCGGTATTCGTTAAGACTGGTTATGACATCTGAAGAGTAGAGGAGAAGAACCCCTTATTTACCTGGGAATCTGTCTGCATTAGGTCTACTTGGTGAAGATAGCATCACCTAACTTGGCGTGAAGAAACATTTTTTGCCTAATTTCTTATTAAATGGCGAAGGAGTTTATTATCACTACGATCGAGATTCATGACAGACAATAGTCTGACGCATGAACCACGGAAGAAGAACCTATGGAAAAACCGATTTCCGATTGACACTACTCGACAAGCAGATTTCAATATGGACAGAGTCAAAGTATATGAAGGTTTTTTTCCCCTGTACTGTTCAATTCTAGTGCTGAGTGCGAAACCACGTCAGTCACTCACTCATGTTATTTCTGAGCTCAAAGTTTGTTATGTCATGGAAAATAAGTCATCTATCGCCAGAACTCCTTAACAGGCTAATACAGTTCTTCCAAGATACACACATCTTTAATATCTAAGCTTGTTTTCATCCGAAACGATATTTGTGAATGAGGTGGTTCCTGCATTCACCGATTTAATTCAGCCTCAGATGGAATTAAAGAATTTTCTCTTCCAATTGGATTATGATTAAATGACGAAAAATTCGCCTATCATGAAATGCCTCAACGTAAATTACTAAAAAACAATAAAAAAATATTGTTAAGTTTAGTTCTTAGTAAATTTCAGTATTGAATTTTAGTTTGAATTTGAATCGCTGAGGTTTAATGAAAAAGCAAACAAACATTTTTTAAAGCAATTTTAGTGAATTCGATTGTAAATGCTATTAACGATAATTAAAAAACTAATAGGCAACATTGAATTTTCTTTATCTTACATTATTATGAACTATATTACGAACAATATTATTTACTATAAATATATGAGTAATATTTTTATATTTCGAACTTACGGTAACGATATGTCAAAAAATTTCTGACGTTTAACATAAAATTTGTTTTTTTATATATATTTCAAATTTACGGTAACGATATGTCAAAATTTTTCTGACGGTTAACATAAAATTTGTGTACCATGAACCACGTTATAAACACCACATGAACATCAATGCAGTGAACCTGTTCATAAAATTCTTTTAAAACAACAAGTACATTTGGCGCCGTAACTGTTACCTAGAAATGTTTTCCATACTAGATTAATACATCTTAAAAACAAGAATCACCAAATAAAGCATTTAGTTGTAATTTAAACTTTTAAAAGCACATAATTGGCAATTTTTACTAGTTTTATTTTACAAATAAAATTACTATTCCTTATCGTTTACTAAATTATTCGCAGTTCGAAGTCATTCTGTTATTCAATAGCTAAATACAATTTATGTTTCTTTAGGTAATTTAATTAAAATAATTCATGTCATAGGATCACGAAACAAACTAAATATTTATGTGGTTGTTCTTTTCTAGGACTAAACTTGAAGTTGTGGTGTAGTAAAGATATATTCTGACATCATTTAATAAAATACTTTTATAAAAAAAAAATATTCATCTAGTTTTTAATGTCTAGGTCAAAAATGACATTGTCGTGTAGTAGATATATTTTGACATCAATTAATAAAAAACTTTTTAAAAAATATTCATCTAGTGGTAAGTTTTAAAGTCAAACACGAAATTATCATGTAGTAGATACATTAAGACATCAATTAATAAAATACTTTTTATTAAAAATCAACCACGCCGATTAAAATCTGGAATAATTACAACCAAAAACCCTTTAATAACCGAATTCGATTCCCTTTTGAGAATTCCTCAAACGATTTGAAAAATCTCATTAAAATAACGAAGCCGCAAACATCCGACACCGAGGGGCTGTTCTAAGGAGCCCGGCGTTGTTTCGATTAGCATATTTAGAGAGTGGGAGCATAAAAGAGACGCTGTTCAGACTGATGACTGTGCAAACGACCGATGCTCGCCTCGTTCTTCCGTGCAACAATTTCATTAGGAAGAGCCCCTAGAGAACGTTTTTAACAGAATGGAAGAGAATAATAATGTCAGGGTCGGGCATTTTTGATGACGGGGCATGTTTTTTCCCCGCCAAGGTCGCTTGTTCGGGCATAAAATGAGCTGTTGCGAAGGGGTTGTTGCTTATTTTTTTGTTAAGTTGAATTTACTTTGAATTAAAAAATGCGCTATAAGGAGTTCGTGACTCCTTGGAATCTTTGCCAGAGGTTCTTGGAATCTTTGCCACTTTCCAGCTACTTATTGTAAGGAAAGTAGCTTTATCAAGTCAGCAAACTAGCCCCAGACGTGTCTGGATAGTTAGACTGTCCAGATTTGCTTTTCTTATTAACTCTTAACTGTATAGCCTTATTACCAATTTTTTATGAAGAATAGTCTATTTATGTTGTTTTAGATCAGAAAAACTATATAATATAAAAAACATACATCTAATTGAGTAGTTTTAACAACAGTAGTTGAATAGCGAACTAAGCTGTACCGCGAAATTCAGTAAGTCTGGACACATTATTTTCTACTTCTAAAGAGTAAGTAGTAAATTTCTACAATGGTACCCAAGAGATACATCAAATAGTCATTGCAAAAAAAATTAATGGTTAGAAAATTACATAAATTTTGGAGCTATGGTAAAAGCTTGATTTTTGTCCAAATACTATACTCTGGTATCTGGTCTACCCTAAGTAATTATATTATAGAATAAGGGATGTAATTAACACCAGGGGGTAATTCCATGCAAAATTATCGTGTCTGTAGCGCAAGTCATGTTTGCAAAACGTGATTATTTCTACAACTTTTAACATGAAGTAAAAAAATGTGGAATAGTTGATGAACACTTATTATAACTAAATAATGTCATGTATTTTATTTAATTTGGTTCATATTTTTAATAAAAAAGCTTTTAATCTTAAATCGTGACTTACACTACAGTTACATGGAATTACCCTAGAACATAACCCCCAGCGATATTTCTAATCTAAACTGTCAAACCTTAATCTTGTACGATTTTAGCAAGTTCCATATGCTTAAGTTAAGTTGAACAAATCCTCCCACATTCATCGATATTAGTAACCCGCAGCGAAAGTGCTAATACAAACAGTCAATTTCCAATGGACCTAATTATGAAATGTCTATCTTACTGCTTTAAGATAAACACACCCTCTTAGATAATTACACTCTGTTTAGATGATATACCCACTTTCCAACTTAGGAAATTTCCAATGAAATTAAACAAATAATCACATAACTAACCTTAAACAACTCTTAACTAATATACTCCAGCTGGTTAGAAATTCGATCACGAGCCACAGAATAGGAATTTCACAATTTTAAGCCCATACTTTTCTTTTTTTAATTCAATTTTTTAAAAGAAAAAAGAGGTTATTGTCACACACATGTTGATGATGGACGTCAATAAAGTTAGTGTGTTATATAATTTTTTGGAATATAAATTAGGCACTTAAATGACCGTTTTCTTAAGGGGGTTCAGTATGTTGTATATCGGTAATGCTAAATTGGCCAATGGCAATGTACCTTTTCACAATAACTACTGATCAGATCATCTTAAAAAATTCTGTGTGTATTATACCAACCTTATATATAAATCTGAGGTTAAAAGTTTTTTTTAAATAACTGTTAGATTTTTTTAAATAAAAAAAGTTTTCAAGTACCCAAAAAATCATGAAATTTCTCACTTTTTTGCCCCATAACATTTTTTTCACTTTAGTTTTATTAAAATTCATAACCTCAGATTAATCTATACTATGTAATACATCATGTAAAAAAAGTTTACGAGAAAACATAGCATAGTTTTTGAGAAAAGGTACATCGAAGTCCAAAAAATCAAGTTCTGAGAAAAACGCGTTTAAAGTTTTTATTGTTAACCCATTTCCTTCCGAAGCCATGACATTAAAATGGCTTTTAATGTCAAAAATATTTTTCCAATCGTCTTGATACTTTGTGACATTATTAATAAAGGTTGTAATAGTATTTTAAGCCAATAATTTTTGTTTTGATTTTTTCACCGATTTGAGGGTATTGAACCCCCTTAAGAATTTTCCTATCATTTTCATCATGCTAAACAGAAATTGATGGAAGCATGACCTGCAGTCAAAGTGCGATTCCAAACACCCTGGTCAATCGGGGCTAATTTTGACCGTGCCCAACTAAATGCGATAACTTAAAACTAATCCAACATTAAAAGTAAACAAAAAAAACCTGTTCAAATGCATATTTTATATAATTTTCAAGGAAACAAATTATACGCTTTGAGGACCGTTTTCTTAACAATTATAAGATCATTTTCATAATGTTATACAGAAAATGATTGAAGTATGACCCGCAGCCAAAGTGTTATTCCGAACACCCTAGTTCAAACGAGGCTAATTTTAACCGTGTGTAACTAACTGATATTTCTTAAAACAATTGAAAAAATAAAAGTAAACACTAATTTTTTCAAATACATATTTTCTTATGTCTTTTTATGTCTTGAAATAACAAATAAATTTGTTTATTAAATGGGAAATAGCCTTTTATTAAATGGGATATAGCCTTTTTGTATTCGACTCTCGCACTCAAAAATGAGAACTATTCACCTTTTTTCTCGTAGAACATTTGTATACTGCAAACTTAAGGTCGGTTTAGGTGTAACTAACTGCTATTTCTTAAAACAAAAGAAAAAATGAAAGTAAACACTAATTTGTTCAAATACATATATTTTTTTAATTTTCAAGGATACAAATTCGACACTTCGAGGTACCATTTTCTTACAAAGTTATCCGGTCATTTTCATCGTGCAAAACAGAAATTGATTGAAGCATGACCCGCAGCCAAAGTGTTATTCCGAACACCCTAGTTCAAACGAGGCTAATTTTAACTGTGTGTAACTAACTGCTATTTCTTAAAACAATTGAAAAAATGAAAGTAACCACTAATTTGTTCAAATACATATTTTCTTATGTCTTTTTATGTCTTGAAATAACAAATAAAATTGTTTATTGAATGGGAAATACCTTTTTGTATTCGATTCTCGCACTCAAAAATGAGAACTATTTACCCTTTTTCTCATAGAACATTTGCATACTGTAAACTTAAGGTCGGTTTAGGTGTAACTAACTGCTATTTCTTAAAACAAAAGAAAAAATGAAAGTAAACACTAATTTGTTCAAAAACATATATATTTTTTTAATTTTCAAGGATACAAATTAGACACTTCGAGGCACCATTTTCTAACCGATCATTTTTATCATGCAAAATAGAAATTGATGGAAGCACAACCCGCAGCCAAAGTGTTATTCCGAACACCCTAGTTCTATCGGGGCTAATTTTAACCGCGTCTACACCAAAACCGAGCTTAAGTTTGCAGCAGAGAAATTTACTAGGCGGAGGAATTTGCATAAACAACGCTGCTGGAGCCGAAATTTCGCCTGCTTCTATTGGCTGCTCCTCTGACCCTGATATTCGTGCGCCCTATTACGTCAAAATCGAAGGAAAAAAATAATTAAAATAACACTCTAACTGAAGCTAAACTAATAAAAATAATAAATTTATGTCTTGAAATAACAAATTTGTTTATTAAATGGGAAATACCTTTTTGTATTCGATTCTCGCACTCAAAAATGAGAACTATTTACCCTTTTTCTCGTAGAACATTTGTATACTGCAAGCTTAAGGCCGGTTTAGGTGTAAGTAACTGTTATTTCTTAAAACAAAAGAAGCCGCCTCGGTGGCTGAATGGTTAGTGTACTGGCCTTTGGAGCTGCTGAGGTCGGGTTCGAATCCCGGTCAGGCATGGATATTTGTACTTGTCAATAAATGTTGTTATTTGTCTATGTGTTTGTGTCGTCCTTTCTTTGTGTGTCTCCTGTGACTGTCCCTTCTGGCGAGCGGGGTAATGGGCTACATAGCCTACGCCCTTCCCTTCTAGAGGGCGCATTTGCATTCCATTCCATAAAACAAAAGAAAAAATGAAAGTAAACACTAATTTGTTCAAATACATATATTTTTTAATTTTCAAGGATACAAATTCAACACTTCGAGGCACCATTTCCTTACAAAATTATCCGATCATTTTCGTCAAGCAAAACAGAAATTGATTGAAGCATGACCTGCAGTCAAAGTGTTAATCCGAACACCCTAGTTCAATGGGGGCCACTTTCGAGCGTGCCTAACTAACTGCTATAGATAAACACTTCCTTCCTACCAGAGCTGTCTAGGTCGAAATAGGGTCAACAGTCTTCTTTCCTCTCATCTGCAAAATCAATATCTGCCCGGCAGGCCAAAGATGTCCTTCCACCATGAAGGGTGCTTAGAGAAGAATGGCTCTCAATATCAGCTACGATCGGAGAAAGTTATCAACCAGATTTATTTTTTATAGAATATTTTTTTTCTAGATAAGATTTACTGATGTAGTTTCGGATATTTTGTATTTCCAGAAATGTCATGGTTGTTCTATGTTTATACTAGCAAACGAATAACTATTTTACGCACTCAATATCAGCTACGATCGGAGAAAGTTATCAACCAGATTTATTTTTTCATGGAATACTTCATTTTTTAGATAACATTTACTGATGTAGTTTCGGATATTTTGTATTTCCAGAAATGTCATGGTTGCTCTATGTTTATACTAGCAAACGAATAACTATTTTACGCACTCAATATAAGCTACGATCGGAGAAAGTTTATCAACCAGATTTATTTTTTTATTGAGTACTTTATTATTTTTTTCCCTGGAAAAGATTTACTGTGGTTTCGGATATTTTGTATTTCTAGAAATGTCATGGATATTCTTTGTATATACGAGCAAACGAATAACTTTTTTAAGCACTCAATATCAGCTACGATCGGAGAAAGTTATCAATTAGATTTATTTTTATAGAATACTTTATTATTTTTTTTTCTAGATAAGATTTACTGTAGTTCCAGATATTTTTTTACTTCCAGAAATTTCATGGTTGTTCTATGTATATACTAGCAAACGAATATATATTTTACGCACTCAATATTAGCCACGATCGGAGAAATTTATCAACCAGATTTATTTTTTTCATGGAATACGTTTTTTTTTCTAAATAAGATTCACTGTAGTTTCGCTTATTTTGTAATTCCAGAAATATCTTGGTTCTTCTATGTATATACTAGCAAACGAATACATATTTTACGCACTCAATATTAGCCACGATCGGAGAAAGTTATCAAGCAGATTTATTTTTTTATAGAATAATTTATTATTTTTTCTGGATAAGATTTACTGCAGTTTCGGTTGTTTTGTAATTCCAAAAATGTCTTGGTTATTCTATGTATATACTAGCGAACGAATCACTATTTTACGCACTCAATATCAGCTACGATTGGAGGAAGTTATCAACCAGATTTATTTTTATAGAATACTTTATTATTTTTATTTCTAGATAAGATTTACTGTAGTTTCGGATATTTTGTATATCCAGAAATGTCATGGTTATTCTATGTATATTTCCAGAAATGTCATGTTTCTTTTATGTATATGTTAGAAAATGAATACCGGTTCCACAAAGGTATTTAAAAGCATAGAATAATAGGTCCGCGATCGGAGAACGTTAAAACCAAATTTTTTTTATATAAGTCTTTATTGTTTTCTTTTTCGAGGTAAGATTTACCGTAATTTTTGATTTTTTTTTGTATTTGCAGCGATTTTATGGTTGTTATATGTATATTGGTGATTCTACCATATTTTTTACATTTATGTCCCTTGGGCATAGCGTATTTAAAAAATTATATTTCGATACTATTTTTTCTTATTATACTAACAGACTGGCCCTTATAAAATAGCAGAATCGCGGTATTATGAAACGGTAGTTTAAAATACAAAAGCACCAAAAAATTTATAGGACACAAAACATTGCAGAAAATTTCTTACCATTTATTATGATTTCTTTATTTTTATATAAGACTTTATTGTATTATTTTTTCATTTATTTTTAAGATGGACTAGCGTTTTGTATATTTTGTATTTCCAGAAATGTCATGATTATTTATGTATGTGCGAAGAAATGAATAACTGTTTTACGCAAGGGCCTAAAATACTTCTAGAACAATAAATCTACAATCGGAGAAAGTTATTAACTAGATTTATTTTTTTATAGGGTAAGGTGGGGTAAGTGGGCCACCTTTTTGGCATAATTCGACTTTAGACCCTCATACCACTGGATACAATCGGCCTAACAACTTACTTTTTTTTGTGATCCATTCTCTCATATGTTATTACTGTGCCCATAGCAACCTTGACACAAATTGGCAAATAATATATTTAAAAAATCTGTTTTTCTTTTTGGTCATATGAATGGCCCACTTGCCCCGCAAGGTGGGGTAAGTGGGCCACCCCCCTAATATATTTTTACACATAACTGGTAGAGATATGGTGGGGCAAGTGGAATAATCTACATGATTTTTTGAGTGTTTGAAAAAAAAAAGTAATTATGTATCTTTAATAGTTCCCCCATAGCAACTTTTTCTGGCATGCAAGCTTTCTAAAAGAAAAAATACGTTAATTTTCATCTTGTCATTTTTGCATATAGCGTAAAAAAAATGTTAGGGCTATAGATTTTAAACTGGCCTATGTCAATGAATAGGACTATGAATAGTGAATATGACTAACCCTATGAATCAGTGAATTTGACTTTTTTTAAGTATATTAGAGTGTTGGGGCAAGTGGGCCACCCCTGGCCCACTTACCCCGCCATTGTGGTGGCCCACTTACCCCAAACGCGGGGCAACTGGGCCACCCCAATTTTCTTTTTACCTTATCACCATCACAAGTACATGACACTACAAAAATATACTATGTTTTATACACTACCAAAATATATAACATTTTGTTTTGTTTCATGAACCGTTTGGAAATAAATATAAAAATAGTATGATGGGGTGAATTACGAAAAGATGCACCTTTGAAAATTTTCACAAAAATGATTGTACCTTGTTACATACTTAAATGAAAATTATGCCATAATGTTTCCTGCATCTATTGGGGTAAATACGTAAAAATATTGTATCAGATTTTTTTTACGTTCATAATTCGGGAAATGCCAGGGGGGGGTGGCCCACTTGCCCCAATGGCCCACTTACCCCACCTTACCCTATAAGACTTTATTATGTGTTTTTATTGTCGAGATAAGATTTACTTTCGTTTTGGATATTTTTGTGTGTGTTTCCGGTAAGTTTATGGTTGTTTTATGTATGTGAGAGAAAATGGTACCTATTTCCACGCACGGAATTAACCTCTTGCGACATTTGAGGACATTTTTTTAAAACCACCCCCACAAACAATTTACACGTTAATTAGTTCCGAAATTGACTTTGTACGATAGAAGAAGATCCAAAATATCAGTTTTCAGCTTCTGATTACAGGTATCAGTCATTTATTTTTATTTAAAAAAAATGAAGTTGAACGAGGGTCACTACAATATTAGAGTTCCTAAAAAAATTATTTAAATTTTTTAACTTTTTTAAAAAGTGCTTTTAGAAGTTAGTTTTAAGAGCTTTTTGCATTAAAAACAGAGTTAAAATAAACAATCTGTTAACTACGTATAAGTGGCACAGCCTTTTTTCAAAAAAGGTGTTTTTTTAGAGTTTAAGGCGTGTCCCTAAGTAACTATAAACATAATTTTTTTAAACATTTCTTTGAAAAACATACTTTTTAGCATATATGTGTATAAAAAGTATATTTAGATTAGGAATGTACGTGTAGGATTTTGCTGGGACCTGTACCCGTGGGAAACTGCACCATGAGCGTCCACAGGACTTTCTGACCCACAGATTTAACGACCACGTACTCCGCATACTCGGTGAGTCTTCAGTGGCATCGGGACCTTCTGATTCCGAGAGCGAGGCTAAAACTACAATGTAATAGTACTTTCTCTCTACATTTTAACACCGTTTTAACCTTAAAAATAACTTTCTTATAAGAAAACTAACACTGGTTGCAAGCATATAGGCTACAATGTACTAGTAATTTCTCTCTACATTAAAACTATTTTAACATTAAAAAGAAACTTAACTTCCTTCTATTCTTTAGTGTTTTAGGCGATTTAACTAGTATTTCGAGAATTCTTTTCCCCTCTGGGAGTGCTTAGCGAACAATATCCCTCAATATCAGCTACGATCGGAGAAAGTTATCAAGTGAATTTCTTGATTTTTTTTCTTGTAAGATTATGCGTTTCGTATTTCCTTCATGAAAAGATTGAATTTTCAAAGGATTTTTTGCGGTATTGTAACAAGCATTGACATTGCAACGTATTTTATAAGAAAAATAAGATTTTTTGAAACTCAAATACAATGTGATAATTTCCTTTATATCACAGCAGTTTGATAACGTATAGACCGACGCGACGGCTAATTTACACACTCTTAAAACAAAAGAGTGAAGTCCACTCCAGTAGGAGAAGTGCATTTTCGACACTTAAAGGAGTGAATATTAACTCAGACTGAGTTAAAATCAGTCGTTTTGAGTGATCCTGTCAGAGGTATAACATGCAAAGGATACACTCCTTTCGGGGAAGTGCATTTTCTAGACTGGAGTAGTGAAAATTAACTCAGACTGAGTTAAAATCGCTCGTTCGTTTTAAGAGTGCAGGTATCATTTATCAGGTGTAAAAAGATGATAGGTACACTCTTAAAACAAACGAGCGATTTTAACTCAGTCTGAGTTTAATTTCACTTCTTTAAGTGTCGAAAATGCACTTCTCCTACTGGAGTGGATTTCACTCTTTTGTTTTGTTAAATCTCCAACAATCTTAACTACAAACGAGCGATTTTAAGGCTATTAGGAGCAATTTAGGGCGATTACGAGCGATTTAGGAGTTAATTTCACTCCTTTCCAGTGACGAAAATGCACTTCTCCTATAGGAGTGAATTTCACTCGTTTGTTTTAAGAGTAAAAATTATAAGTTAATATAAGTCATTTTCTCAACGCTGATTTTTAAGTATTGCTGATTTTATGTTAAAGAAAACATTGTTAAAAGTTTGGGATCAAACTGCCAGACACTTTCCGCCTGCCAAAACTTTTGCCAGACGCCTTCAAGGTCCCTGTAATGCACAGACCTTGTCCGGCCTCATCTGGATGCGCGATATGGCGCGACATATACAGGGTGGTTATAAAATAACGCTCCCTATTCGGAGTGGTCTGTAGCTTGAATGAATAATCCGAATGCATCAAAAATTGAGACACTTACTAATCAAGAATTGGGGGAAAGAATGGAATCATAAAAAAGACAGAATTCTAAAAAAGAATCATAAAAAAGATTAACCATAAAAAACAAACTCGTCTCTTGACCAGAATCTAAATGACGAGGCGTCGTCAATTATGGCCAATTACTGCCAACACAGTTAATTACGCCTCTTAATTTAGAACCCTGGTCAAGAGACGAGTTTCTTTTTACAAAAAAGAATGGAATCATAAAACAGAAACTCGTCTCTTGACCAAGGTTCTAATTACGAGGCGTAGCCAATTATGGCTAATTACGGCCAACACTTCCAATTACGCCTTGTAATTTAGAACCCTGGTCAAGAGACGAGTTTGTTTTTTATGATTCCATTCTTTTTCCCCCTTCTTGATTAGTAAGCGTCTCAAAGTTTTTTGCATTTGGATTATTCATTCAAGCTACAGACCACTCCGAATAGGGAGCGTTATTTTATAACCACCCTGAATTTTAACTACAAAAAAAGTAGTTAAATCGAATGATAATCTTTCATCGTTTTTATTGCTGATCGACTTAGCTTTATTTAAGTCACCATAAAAGTAAGGAAAAATTACAGTCTCACTAAACAATTAAAAGCAAAGAAAGATTACCACATTAGGATTTAATAAACTTTATGTTTATTTAGAAAATACGTAGTGTCATAACACACCACCAGATGCGCGGGACAAAGTCTGAACTTTACAGGGACGTTTAAAGAGACTGGCAAAAGTTTTGGATGGCGGGAAGTGTCTGACAGTTTGATTATAAACTTCTAACAATATTTTCTAAAACTTATGTAGAAATCAGCCTTGAGAAAATGACTTAAGTTAACTTATAATTGACCTACTTTTTGTACCGGCTACCTGCAAATAAGCCGTCGGTTTATTTTGGTGAGTATATGCATACACTAGAAGTAAATTAAAACCTAACCAAATCCGATACAATTCATACGTGAGAAAATAACTTAGGTCTGGGGACCCTGGGCACTTGGTCTATGGGTCAATAAAATGAGGATCAAGCATGCTTGTGAACTAAGCACTTGGGGTCTCGCGTGAGGTTGACCACCTAACCGGGACATATGCCTAGTTCCCCAGCTAGGTAGAACTGCTTTATGTTTTTTTTATTATTTAATTCGAAAGAAATTCAAAAATAGGTATGGACATCGGGCGTGAAGATTTCCGTTTGCCAGTTTGTCCTCTCTTTGAACTTTCAATTTAACAGCATGATGATTCAGCAATTTTCTGTTTCGAAAAATAATACAATGAAGGGGCTGTAAGTAGCCTAGTGGTCATGATCTCGGACTCGAGATTGGAAGGTTGAGAGTTCGAGACCCGGTGCCACTGAAGACTTACCGAGTATATGCAGAGTACGTGCTCGTAAAATCTGTTGGGTCCGAAAGTCCTGTGGTCGGTCATTGCGCAGTTCACCATGGGTACAGGTTCCTGGAGAAAATTTCCCTCCCCTTCAGGGACATGTCTAAATTGTGGAGGTGGCGACAGATGGCAACACCTGTCATATGTGTTTGTGTGCGTCTTGTGTTGTCCTACTTGACGATGGTTTATAAGCGGGTCCTTGCGACCAAGCACACAAGCCTGGAATTATATGTCAAACCAACCAACATAATACAATGAATAAAACTTTAATACTTTTTGTCTGTATACTACACATAAGAAGTCCCGTAAGTTTAAATAAACCGGAAAATGGTTGTTTTATTTCAGAATTCTGAAATCGTCCAAATCTATAAAAAATTCAAAAAGTTGTTTTTTAAATTCATAATACACTGCTCAAAACAATTAGGGGAGCACTTTTGCGTACTTTTGTTTACCCGTCCAGTTCTAACTTCTTATTTTTTATTATTAAAATTTATGAAATAGATTCCTTATGCATCCAGATTGAAATGGTAAAAAACAGAAAAGCAAATAATATTTTTTTTAACTAAAATTTAAGGGGCAAAAAATTGGAGTCAAAACTTTTGAATAAACTTTAACAATACTTTTTTCAAAATTTTAATTGTAAAATAAAATAAAATAAAGATTTTGACTTCTAAGAATACAAGCGTGAATAATTTATGGTCAATTTATTTCATAAAAGGTTTTGGGAGTGAATTTTATTTTATCATGTGTTTTTCATATTTTTATTCAATTAAAACACATTATTTATTTCTTCAAAATACATGATTCTTCCATCTAACGATACATAAGTAACAGTTCAACTTAGTGAAAAAAAATCGGAAGCTGATGATAACAAATGGAATGATTGGGGGCGAAATTGTTTAAGGGGTCACAGGAGTCTTAAAAATGTGCAAAGAAGGAACTACAAAGCATAGTTTGATCTTTCATGTCATTTTTTAACTACTTAATATACAAGTATAATTTTTTTATATGCAATTCTACAAGATTTATTTAATATGAAACAAATTTTAAAATTTATGAAACTTTAGCCAAAACTAAAATAAATGATATTAAACATAAAACATTTGAACACATTGTGATTAGGCTTGCGCGGCAAATTGTGAGGTCAAAATTGAAGACATGACCAAGAAAATGACTTTATGTTGTACAAATATGTACAAACTAGAACTTATACCTAAATTCTCAGCTCAATTTTAATTAGAAATAATTTTTAAAATTTTTTTAAAATCAAAATTCAAAAAATTTTATAAATTTTTTTAGAAAAAATTTCTTAAAATAATTTCTAATTAAAATTGAGCTGAGAATTTAGGTATAAGTCTTTGTTTGTACATATTTGTACAATATAAAGTCATTTTCTTGGTCATGTCTTCAATTTTGACCTCACAATTTGCCGCGCAAGCCTAATCACAATGTGTTCAAATAGCTTTATGTTTAATATCATTTATTTTAGTTTTGGCTAAAGTTTCATAAATTTTAAAATTTGTTTCATATTAAATAAATCTTGTAGAATTACATATAAAAAAATTATACTTGTATATTGAGTAGTTAAAAAATTACACGAAAGATCAAACTATGCTTTGTAGTTCCTTCTTTGCACATTTTTAAGACTCCTTAGACCCCTTAAACCATGCATTCCCCTTAATAGTTTTGAGCAGTGTATTTACGTATATTTGTTAGGAGAATATGCAGTTTAATATATAATTCAGAGGCAAGATTGAAATTTTTTTAATAAATATAGTTTTGGAAAATGTCGGATTTTGAAAAATAAATTTGATATGGTATTATAAAAATTTCATTAAATCTTTCATTCATTCGTTTGGGATATATTCTCTGGTCTTGTAAGTTGAGAAGGTCGTGAGGTAAATACCACGTCAAATGCCCGCCAATACTTCCCTTATCGATCTATCTCCAATCCAAATGGTGTGAAAGAAAAAACCCGCCAACATGGCCAAAAACATTCATCAGCAATCCGGATCCACGGGGACCCACCAGTAATGGGCAGGGAAAGTGGCAAGGCTCCCTGGGGGGACCGTAAATCAGGAAAGAGCCCAGCGTTACTTCATCATCGGCGGGAAACATTTGCTAGGGATTGAAATATCGTGTCTCTATGAATCCGGAAATTCCTTTGCATTTAATATGCGTGATTGAGGGTAAATATATGGGTTAATCATTTGTGATTGATACATACAATTATTGATATAGGTTATATTTGATACTTTTGTTGGGATTTTCAACATAATTTATAGGTAGTTGTGGTAAGGTTAAAAATTAATCGCCTTTGGTTGAAATATCGTTTCTGTAAATCCGGAAATTCCTTTGCATTTAATATGCGTGATTGAGGGTTAATATATAGGTTAATCATTTGTGATTGATACATACAATTATTGATAAAGGTTAATGGTTTTTGATTGATATATTTGATACTTTTGTTCGGATTTTTAACAAATTTATATGGAGTTTTGTGGTAGGGTTAAAAGAATTAATCGCCTTTGTTTGAAATACCATGTCTGTAAATCCGGAGATTCCTTTGCATTTAATCTGCGTGATTGAAGGTTAATACATAAGGTATTCTCTTTTGATTGATATATTTGCTGTTATTGCTATGATTTTTAACGTAGTTGCGGTAAAATTAGAAGATTTATTTTTTTTATCATCGGATTCGGCGAGAAATATTTGCTGGGGATTGAAATATCGTGTCTCTATAAATCCGGAGATTCCTTTGCATTTAATATGCGTGATTGAGGGTTAATATATAGGTTAATCATTTGTGATTGATACATACAATTATTGATATAGGTTAATGGTTTCTGATTGATATATTTGATACTTTTGTTGGGATTTTTAACATAATTTATAGGTCGTATGGTAAGGTTAAAAGAATTAATCGCTTTTGTTTGAAATATCGTGTCTGTAAATCCAGAGATTCCTTTGTATTTAATCTGCGTCATTGAAGGATAATACATAAGGTATTCTCTTTTGATTGATATATTTTCTGTGATTGCTACGATTTTTAGTTATCCGTAGTTGCGGTAAAATTAGAAGATTTAATTTTTTTATCATCGGATTCGGTGGAAAATATTTGCTGGGGATTGTAATATCGTGTCTCTATAAATCCGGAGATTCCTTTGCATTTAACCTGCGTGATTAAGGATTAATATATAGGTTAATCATATTTGTGATTAATACATACAATTATTGATATAGGTTAATGGTTTTTGATTGATATATTTGATACTTTTGTTCGGATTTTCAACAATTTATATGTAGTTGTGGTAAAGTTAAAAGAATTAATCGCCTTTGGTTGAAATATCGTGTCTGTAAATCCGGAGATTGCTCGGAGATTGCCTTTGCATTTAATCTGTGTGATTGAGGATTAATGCAAATATTAATCAGATTTCATTGACATATTTTAATATTCCTTTGCATTTAATCTGCGTAATTGAGAGTTAATTTATATAGGCTAATTGTTTTTGATTGATACACTCTTAAAACAAAAGAGTGAAATCCACTCCAGTTGGAGAAGTGCATTTTCGACACCCTAAAGGCATGCATATTTTCTCAGACTGAGTTAAAATCACTCGTTTGGAGTGATCCTGTCGGAGGTTTAACACACAAATTATCCACTCCAAAAGGAGAAGTGCATTTTCCAGTCTGGAGGAGTGAAATCCACTCAGACTGAGGTAAATTGGGAGTGTTTGTTTTAAGAGTGTATGTTTGCTATTCTTGTTACGATTTTTAAATTGGGAGATTCCTTTGTATTTAATCTGCGTGATTGAGGGTTAATGCATAGGTTAATCAGATTTCATTGGCATATTTTAGTATTACTTTGCATTTAATCTGGGCGATTGAGGTTTACATCGTTAAATTAATTTTGATTGATAAATATTGTTATTGATGTAGATTAACCTCTTTTTATTGATGTGTTCTCTATTTGTTAGGATTTTCAGGTTTTTTGTTACATGAGATGGTGGTCCAATTAATTGATTGTTTATTTGTAATTCTAATTGATATCTTTATTTAGATTTTTTATTTACTTCGATTTTTTAAATAATTTACTACCAAGTGGCAATATTAATAAAAATATATTAGAATGCTATTAACTAAAATATGAGGTAATATTATTAAACCTTGACAGTAGGGAATTGTTAATAATGTAAAGTTTTATCTTTATGAGAAGCTTAAAAATCGTAAAAAAAAATAGTTTTTTAAGATTGTTTTTACTTATAAACA
Source organism: Hylyphantes graminicola (assembly GCA_023701765.1). Taxonomy (NCBI): domain Eukaryota; kingdom Metazoa; phylum Arthropoda; class Arachnida; order Araneae; family Linyphiidae; genus Hylyphantes; species Hylyphantes graminicola. The sequence goes on from CM043117.1 coordinate 65,553,886, forward strand.
AATTTTTAAAAAGTTCTAAATATCATAAAAATAATTTAAAAAGTATTACTGAAAATTAACAAGTATTGAAAATACATAAACTTTAACTTTATTAAATGTAGTAAATATCATAAAAGAATTAATATTTTGCAGATTATAAATATTGAGGTATACTTGAATATTATTTAGAAATTGCTGATAAAAAAAATATAGAAATAAAACACAGATTTCCGAATTACAATGATTTAACTAAATATTTCTAATAAATGGTAAGAAATTATGTAGTTTTAAAAAAAGGTAACTTAAATGGACTTAATATGCAAACTTATTACTAATTTGATTTTTTTATATTATGTAAACGAATTGTTGTTTCAAGTCTAACCACAAACATTATGTTAATGGATGGATATCATGCTTATTAATTACTATCTACTAGCTTTCAAAAGGTATTTCTAATATTCAATATTGAGTACAACTATTTTCAACAGTTTTCCCTTATTATATGAATGTATAAACTCTATACACATCGCTGCTAGAAATAAACTAAACCATTCTAGGTAAAGGAAGTTATTTATTATTTTTAAAAGAGATAATTGTTTATCCTTCTAATGAAGCTGGTAACAAAGGTAATACACCATTAAAAGAAAAGTAACTGGAAATTGATCCCCTTAAAAAGAATTTTTTAGGTAATATTCTCCGTAATTGTCAATTATATCATGTTATTGAGCTTTAATATCGTTATATGAGAGTAACTTTATTAAACATGATACGCGTTCCAGATAAGTTGGATGATTCCACTCCTTGTTAATTTTATTCAATGAATAAATATGTATCTGGATTATACATTAGCTGTTTCCAATAGGTTTAAACTTATCTAATGCAATTGTGTATAAAATGTGAAGCTGGTTATTGGGAATGCTCTACTAAGTATTGTCATAGTTTTCTGAGAAATATAGTTAATATTAGTAAAATTAAAAAGTTCTGCAATTTAGTAAATTACAAAAATGTAGAAAAAACATTCTTCTTGCTTAAAGTAAAATTATTTACTGGTTTATGAAGACTATTAAACGCACATAAAATGTAAATGTTTTTAAACAAAAATATTCGATAAATGTTACATTGTATCGCTAACATAAAATAAACCCGGTCAATCAACAATTTTAAAATTGTTATCATTTAATAAAGGTGTAATTTGATTTTATTATTATAATTTAACAAATCGTTCGTTATTTTCATTCGTTATTTTAGAAATAGGATTTTCAGGTTTTTTGTTACATGAGATGGTGGTCCAATTAATTGATTGTTTATTTGTAATTCTAATTGATATCTTTATTTAGATTTTTTATTTACTTCGATTTTTTAAATAATTTACTACCAAGTGGCAATATTAATAAAAATATATTAGAATGCTATTAACTAAAATATGAGGTAATATTATTAAACCTTGACAGTAGGGAATTGTTAATAATGTAAAGTTTTATCTTTATGAGAAGCTTAAAAATCGTAAAAAATAGTTTTTTAAGATTGTTTTTATTTATAAACAAATTTTTAAAAAGTTCTAAGTATCATAAAAATAATTTAAAAAAGAATTACTGAAAATTAAAAAGTATTGAAAATACATAAACTTTTATCTTTATTATATGTAGTAAATATCATAAAAGAATTAATATTTTGCAGATTATAAATATTGAGATATACTTAAATGTTATTTAAGAAACTGCTGATAAAAAAATTATAGAAATAAAACACGGATTTCCTAATTACAATGATTTAACTAAATATTTCTAATAAATGGTATGAAGTTACATAGTTTTAAAAAAAGGTTACTTAAATGGACTTAATATGTAGACTTATTATTAATTTGATTTTTTTATATTCTGTAAACAAATTGTTTTTTCAAGTCTAACCACAAACATTATGTTAATGGATGGATATCATGCTAATTAATTACTATCTACCAGCTTTCAAAAGGTATTTCTAATATTAAATATTGAGTACAACTATTTTCAATAGTTTTCCCTTATTATATGAATGTATAAACTCTATACACATCGCTGTTGGAAATAAACTAAACCATTCTAGGTAAAGCAAGTTATTTATTATTTTTAAAAGAGATAATTGTTTATCCTTCTAATGAAGCTGGTAACAAAGGTAATACACCATTAAAAGAAAAATAACTGGAAATTGATCCTCTTAAAAAGAATTTTTTAGGTAATATTCTCCGTAATTGTCAATTATATCATGTTATTGAGCTTTAATATCGTTATATGAGAGTAACTTTATTAAACATGATACGCGATCCAGATAAGTTGGATGATACCACTCCTTGTTAATTTTTATTTAATGTATAAATATGTATCGGTGTTCAATGGCTTCGGATTACACATTATATGTTTCCAATAAGTTTAAACTTATCTAATGCAATTGTGTATAAAATGTGAAGCTGGTTATTGGGAATGCACTACACTGTTAGAAAAAAATCCCTGAATTAACGGAAAAACTACTGGCAGCAAGTTGCCGGGATTTTTCCGTTAATTTCAGAATCTTCCGTTTCGGAATTTTTCCGTTATTTTCAGGAACTTCCATTTCGGAATTTTTCCGTTAATTTCAGGGTCTTCCATTTTGGAATTTCTCTGTTAATTTCAGGATCTTTCATTTAGGAATTTCTCCGTTAACTTCAGGATCTTCCATTTAGGAATTTCTCCGTTAATTTCAGGATTTTCCATTTAGCTGTTTCCTGTTAATTTCATGAATTTCTAATTGGCATTTCTCTCTTAAATTCAGAAAACTTATAGTATATTCCAGTTAATTAAAAGATATTTTTGCTTTTTTCTTGTCAATTTTGTTTCTATACACTATTTAAGCATCAATCATTCTAAATATATCCATTTATATATGGTGTTATAAATATAAGCTAAGAATAGAGAAATTTAAGCAGGCATCCTGTTTGTTATATAAAACGTAAGCATATAAGGTCTTCATACTTTAACCTTAAATCTATTCAAAACTAATACATTCTAATCCTTTGATAATTTTTAACCATATTTGGTATATTATCTGAATAAAAAGGACATTGTTCACATTTTTGAAATTTAAAAATTACCGCTCATCATATATTTAAAGCAATTTTAATATGGCAGAAAAATTGTAAGAATTTTTCTTATTTCGATAATTTTTCTGTCATATTCTTTTAAATGTATATATTTAGAATTGTTCTGTGGCTAAATGGAATTGTACTTTACAGTTAGCATATCCAGGGCAAAATCATGGGTAGGGGATAATGAGTCGGGTGTCTTAGGGGTAGAACACCTCTTAACAGAGAGACTGTTTAAGACAGTAACCTTTGTAGTCAAAAACACTAAATTTTTAAGTGTCTGCATTTGTGCAATACATACATGAACTTGAACAGTCGCTGATAGTAAAAAAACAACAACAAATTTTTTTAGTATATGAGGACGAGAGTTATTATCCCCCCCCCCCCATCCTGGATACACCACTGATACAATTTAACAATATGTGAATAACAAAAGAATTGCAGAATATAATCATGTTTTATTTTTCTTTCATAATTGAAAAAGACTGTTAGGGTATTTCAAATCCTCAACTGATTTAAAAATTTGCACAGGAACTACAGATTTAATTTTCTTCTTTTTCTGCACATTCAACCCTCTTTGGAGATTCATGATACACAAGCACCTAAAAAATATAATATATTAATATATGCAAATCCAATTTTGAATAAATCAGATCTAATGTAAAGAAGCAAGTGGTAATCAGGCGTTAATCAGACAAAATCTTCTTAAGCCCTTCTAAAATTAAACAATTTGTCAATTTTAGGCTTTTTTTCGAGCAAGTCTTCCATAGTATCGGCACCGTAATAATTTAATATCAGAGTCAAAAACACTTTTTCTCTTTTTTGTGAAGAGGGGGGATGGGGAAGAAAAGGCATGAATCTTAGAGTACCTTTAATGAATTGATTTATCAATATCTTACAATACAGTTTTGAGAATTGGAACATTGAAAATATTTTTTAATAGGTAGGGGGTATAAACAGAACAGAAGTGTTCTTGAATAATGTATATGAAAATTAAAAATACAATTTTATAATAGTATTTTGTAATAAAATACAATCTTATAATTAGTATTCTAGTAAAAGCTAATAACTATTGCTGTAGTTGTAGACGGTGGACCGAAAATGAGATATCACTTAGCAGCTATATCTTAATGAACATTAAAATAGCGTTCTGCGGACACTTACAATTCCTAAATTTTGAATTCGTTAGAAAATTTGCATTTAATTGGAAATTGTGTTTTTTTTAGTGCAGATTTTTCAAAACAAAGAGCATTTACAATAGAGTGTATGTAACATCTGAATCGTATCAAAGCATGTGATCTGCATACATCCGTAATCACTAATTGATTCGTTAAATTCAACAAAAGAGTATTATATATTAAAGAGAAAGTTCACGTTATGTATACTTGCATAGTTTTTAAAATAAACCATGCTATGCTGATAGCGATAGCGTAACCGTGTTTTTCAATCGAGGTTAGGTTAGGTTTTGAATATCGTCGCACTAGAGCTACACCAAGGGCAATTGCTTTTCAATCGAAATTAAATGTAATAATTTCAAATCATTTCATTATTTTTTTTAATAATGTGCACTTGTTTGTAGGTGAACATAGTTTATTTCATACATTTGACAGCTTTTTCAAACTTTTAAACTAAATTTGCTTAGTTAAGCGTGTTGGTAAACAAACGGAATTATTAATTTCAGGAATCATCCCACGGTTAATTATAGGACTATAGAGATTACAGAAACAAATAGGAAAGAGACAACTGTGGATTCTATATATAGAAAAGAAAGATAGAAAATATAATCTTAAAATAAAATCTTATTATAATAAAAGAAATGAACATACCTGTATATTTATCTTTCTTGGTTCAGATGCGGTCAAAACAAACAAAAAATATGGTGGCTGAGTCGGTCGGCGGATGTGTAGAGGCTAAAAGCTGTTGGGTGCGAGGTTATATGGAGAAATTACGTTAATACGGGTCTTAAGTGAAATTCTGCACGCAGAAATACGGTGTTTTCCCGTTTTCGCTTGTCAAGCGTTTAAGGAAAACGGAAAAAAGCTGTTTATTTCAGACAAACCATCTGTTTGTTGAAGAAACGCAATCTTTCCGTAAATTCCCGAAAATAATCACAGAAATATGCACGTAAAATTCAGGTTTTTTTTAACAGTGTACTAAGTATTGTCATAGTTTTCTGAGAAATATAGTTAATATTAGTAAAACTAAAAAGTTCTGCAGCTTAGTAAATTACAAAAATGTAGAAAAACATTCTTCTTGCTTAAAGTAAAATTATTTACTTGTTTATGAAGACTATTAAACGCACATAAAATGTAAATGTTTTTAAACAAAAATGTTCGATAAATGTTAAATTGTATCACTAACATAAAATAAACCCGGTCAATCAACAATTTTAAAATTGTTATCATTTAATAAAAGTGTAATTTGATTTTATTATTATAATTTAACAAATCGTTCGTTATTTTCAGCACTGATTATCTTTTAGGATTAACTGGTAGACGGAAATTTTTTTTTACTGTGAATATATTACATTTTTTGGTTTCAATTATTAATGGAGAGGTAAATCATAAATGCAATAATAAAATTATCAAATCTACATTTATTTTATGAGTTTTTCAGTCAAGTATATATTTTTTCATCTCATCAACTGTAACTACATAAATGTACCGTGATTTAACAATCAGTTAAACCTCCTAGTCATTTTCAAAACTTTTCCTACTAGTATGGAAAAAAAATATTCGACTTGCTTTTAAAAATTCAGATAGATTGACATATTTATGTACAAACTTTGCATTCGCAATTTTTAACCTTTTATGTGATATAAGTAACCGGGCTATTGCCGCCCCGATGGCGCAATCGTTAAGACACTAGCCTTTGGAGCTGTTGGGGTCGGGTTCGAATCCCGGTCAGGCATGGATGTTTGTGACCGTCAATAAATGTTGTTATTTGTCTGTGCGTTTGTGTCGTCCTTCTTTGTGTGTCTCTTGTGACTGTCTCTTCTGGCGAGCTTGGTAATGGGCTATAAAGCTTACACTCTCCCTTCTAGAGGGCGCAATCACTGTCATTTGTCAACCGGGCTATTACGTACACTGCTCAAAAGTATTAAGAGAGCCGTTTGCGTACATTCGTTGACCCTTTCAGTTAAAACTTTGCCTTCTTCAATTCTGAAAATCTTAAATTTGTGAAATAGATTCGTTATGCATCTAAACTGAAATTATAAAAAAGAGGGGAGGAGGATCTTAATTTATAACTGAAATTTAAAGGGGGGGGGGAATTGGAATGTCATAACTTTTGAATAAATTATAACAATATTTGTTTCAAAAATTTATTTGTTAAAAATAGTTGAAACCAATTTCAATTTTAAGAATCTAAAAATGCAAGCAGTAATTTAGGGTCAGTTTATTAAATAAATTTGCTTTAGAGTGAATTTTATTTTTCCATGTTTTTCATAGTGTCATTTAATTAAAACAAACATTACTTATTCTTCAAACGGCATGATTATTCCACCTAACTATTCATGAAGTGCGAGCTTAACTACTTGAGAGAAAAATCGCAAGTTGATGGTTATAAATGGAATCAGTGTTGTTGAAAAGTTTCATAAATGATTTGAGCATATTATTTCTACCTTTTTATATTATTTAAAGAAAAATGTAGCATTTAGATTTATTACTTTCATAAATCATTTTCTTGCTTGTTTTCTACGAAAAATGGAGGGTATACATTTTGATGATAACGTTGGTCCATGATATCTTCTTGAGATAATTTTCATGAAATTTACATTTTATGTTAATAAGTATGTAATTAATTTAATGTGCATAAAATAAACCTTTAGGCCAAAAGACAAATAGGCTTTTCCCCAAACTTTGTTGTGTAAAGTCTGTAAAATATCTTTTTCTGCTTTTCGCACCTCTTGGTTGGTTTTATAAGTTGTTATTGTATGTGCTTGTATATCTTTATTTGTTTTCTGTACCTAATATATATAACTTCTGTAAGTTTTATTGGTTATAAACGTTAGCAGAACAAGTTTCAACATCTATATAAGTCAGTTAACACATATCCTACCAACTGCAGATGGAGTTATAGGTGATATCGAATAGTTAGTTCCAGAAATTTCGGACCTCCCATTAGCAATAAATATTAGGTTTCACAAACGACAAAGGTATTGTTTTGTAGGTTGAAAAATCTATTCTCAGCCTGGCATTAAATGTTTTAGAAAATCATAATTTTTTTTACCTGAAACAAACAGAAAGTTTAAAATTTATAAGTTTTTTGAAAAAAACTTTTTTAAAAAGAAAAAGTTATTTTAAATTACGCCGAATCTTGCATACGCTTGAATTATTTTCAGCATTTTAGCTTTCGTTTTGAAAATGCCGAAAAAAATGGTACCGTTCCACCTATAGCCGAAACGCAATATATCTCTTTAGTTTATCAATTCATAATACATTAATTTTTTTTTAAACAAAAACCGCTAAAACTTGTTTACATAAAATAAATTAACCGCCATGTCGATAAAGAGACACAAAATGTTTTAAGAAAATAGATAAATGATCTTAATCACTATCGATTGACGCTCCTGGAAAACAAGTTGTCTTTTTAGTCACGCAATAACTCATTATTAGTTAAGAAAATGGTAAAGGTCAATTTACCAAACAACGTAAATGAAGAATAAGCAAATGGGAAGGAAACGGTAATTTGGTTCAGTATCAGATTGTAAATAAAGGTTTTAATTTATTTTGTGTTACAAATTTATTTTACATCAGCTGCTTAGCTTTAATACCCCATTGTTTTTTTTCTTCATTTCCATTTATGTTACATTTTACTATTTAGTAAGAAATTCGAGGGGAAACTTATTTTTAAAAAAAAATACAAAACCTATTTAGTTTTTGATTAAGAATGTTTTCAGTTAGTTTGTGTGTCGGTTGATGTCGGCACTCTGCAATGTATCTGAACAGTATGAAATGTATGAAGATACATTTTATATGTAAATATAAAATTAAAAATAAAGTTTTCAAGCAACAATTGAAATATATATTTGGAAAGATGTAGATTTAATATGTATTTAAATTGTAAATGGGTAATAAAATAAAAATGTCAATTTTTTTTAATTGTAAGTTTTACAAATTAAGTTTAAAAATATATTCCAAGTTTTCAAAACCGATAAAGGACATGCATTCACATTTCTCGAAAAGGAAGATTGATGCCTAGTGAACAAAAAAGATTTGTTGACTCTGCAAAATCAATCAACATTTCAACTAGTTGGAAATCAACTTCGATACTCTTTTAAAAACCTTTCACATGTGAATAAATGTATATAATGTAATATTTGATATATCTTATGAGTATTCTAAATAATAAAAAAAAAATTAAATTTATTGTTACACACTTTTAATTTAATATATGTCTTTGAAACTTTTAGTAATTCCATAACGGTCATTGCGTAACGTCAAATGACAGTTAATAACTTAAACCATGTTACAGTAGGTTGCTCTATATTATAATTTACATAGCTAATATATCATAATTTAAGATATGCATTAGCTTAAAAACTCAATGTATTGTTAATTCACAGAAATTTCCACCTTTTAGTACCAGTATGTAGTCATGGTTGCAAAAATGTCATTCCGTAATAAAAAAAATGACCAAAAATTAAATAAAATTTTTTTTTTTTTAAATTTCAACTTTTTTGTTATATTTTAATCATTAACAGTAACATATTAACTGAAAACCTATTTTCCTTTAAAAGTAGCTTCGTGATAATTATTTTACTTTAATTTTACAATTCAAAATGTCATTCCGTCATAAATGGAATTGTCCAAATAATAAAAACTACACAATACATTTATCCTAGTTGTGTCAACTCGGAAAATGGTTGCCAGAAAAAGTTATTTATTGCCAAATGTGAAAAATTTGCGCCAACGGTGACCGTACAGTAAATATGATAAAAAAAAAAGTACATCGTCACCCACCATATAAAGGCAAGTGAAAGTGATTATTGTGTTTATATGTCTGCATATTTATTAATTAAAAGTTTCAATTTTATGTGGAATTATCAACAAACAATATCTAAGTATCCACAGCGAATAGAAACAAGATATTCCGAAATATGAAACCCAAATAAATCTCGCTCATATTAAACTTTTGAATTGTTAATCAAATTATTCATAAAGCGCAGTTCTGCACAAATAGTTATTTAAAACATTGTAATATTTAGAGTTTTTGACACATTGTTTATTTAGTAAACTAGATACAATTTGAAAAATTACATAATTACATGAATTTTTCTAAGAAATTGTATCGTCTCGATTAAAATGACAATTGTTATTGTATCTTATAATAAAAAGTATTATTTATATATTTTAATTTGTTATCAAGAAAATTATAAACATGACAATAATAATAATAGTTTTCGTTGAACTACATAGTTTATAAACTATTGTTGCATAATAATCAATCATGCAACTACATTGTTCAACAATTATAATTATTTTTTATCACTTCACGCTGAATTATCAATCATAGTTACAAAAGTTGTTCATCCAGTTTTTTTTTCTTTCAAAATTTATAAGTTTTATATTTTTATAACTCTCTCCAAATTATTTTTACATTAACTAATGAATATGCCAAGAAAAATTAAAAAAAAAATTAAAGCATAATTTTAAATTATTTCATTCTATTTTGTATTACTACTATTTATGCAAACTAATTCATTGTTCTAGATACTTAAAACCATTAATGAACAAACACAAATTATTCACTCATGGTAATTACTGAATCATACAATTCACTTATATTAAATGACTAAAAAATGTTGAATTTCAATAAGTACAGAGAAAAAGCTCTTTCTAAATAAAATATGTTAAAGATTTTCTCTCTATTATTGATTCCTTCCTAATCTCCATTGGTTATGCAATATATCCAATTTGAAAATTAAGCTTCGTTCAAGGCAAAATCCCAGCTTATCAAATTTAGGTCAAAACCTATTCTAAAGTCTTTTTCTTTTTGCATGAAATATTGGTTTTAACTTATCTTTTTAAACAAAATAATGGTTTAGACTAATCTTTTAAAATAAAATATTGGGTTGCACTAATCTGTTTTACAACACGGTGCCATATTTGTTTACTTGACTGTTCAAATATTAGATATTTTATCTTTCACACCAGTATTTTTAAAAAATGCCATGCTACAAAAAAATTAGCAAAAACAGTATCATTATAAAGTAAATTCAATTGTAACCGTTTTGAAAGACTTTTTTTACTTAACTAAATAGTTAAATAAATAATGAACTTACAAGAAATAGTATTAGTGTTCAAATTAAATTTGAGCTAAAATATTCAAAATTCTTGAAATTTTTGTGTATTTTGATGACTATAGACGTTACGTTTCCGAAGACGAATAACGTTTTCATTTTTAACAGTTAGGTATCTAATATATATTTATTTTCAGTCTTTTTTATAATTCTTACACATATAGTTTAGTATTTATTAAAATTAGCATGATTACTGTATAGATATTTTGTCTGAAGATATTTAAAATAGTATTTAGTTTTCACCAGAATATGTTTTTAATGCCGTTAGATAACATTAAAAATAAGGTCATTTCTTAACAAAATAAACTTTAAAAAAAATACATTACATATTTTTGTTGGTTAATTACTATAGAACTTAAGGTATTTTTCCTTCCTTTATCAAAAACATATGATTATACATTTAATAAACTCCTTAAGGTTCTAAATATTAACGAATTGTTAAAATTCATCCATCTTTAGATGAAAATTCAATAGCTCTGCCTTTCAACTTTGACGAAGTTTCATATTTTCCTCGTTAAACAGGGGCTTCACTAGATTAATTAACTTTTAATAGCTGATACATATTAACATATTGCTGTATTTAAATCAAAGTTCCTTTAAAATTAACCTTTAATACATAACTTAGATTTCGTGTTGGATATTATAAGAGACAGAATAAAACATGCCGTGTGTTTACTTGAGAAATTATAATAACACAACATTCCCTAAAAAAGCAACACAGAGTTTACAGTTTACATATAAAAAAATCTATTTAAAAAACTCTAAATATAATTAAAATATCAAATTGGAATTTTATTAGTATAAAATGAAAAATTAGGTTTTTTTATTACTACCAAAGATAAATATTGGGAGGAATACAGACAATTCCCAGGTTAAATATAATAAAAGAGCTAGGGATCTTAACAAATTTATTTATAAAAATTAAAAAAAAAATGTTCTTAAACTATATAAATGGGCATGCGAAAATATTTAAACTTAATTTTGCATAGTTTCCTTCAAAACAATACCCTCTTCCAAAAATCCAATACAATAACTTAAAAAATACAATATAATAATAAATTAATTTTTTTCTGAAATAAAGTTTTTTTAAAACTAGTATTAGTTGAAGATTTAAAATATATTATGCAAATAATATCAATTTCAATATTAAATATAAAATATAATAAATATAAAACTATGTTTGCCTAAAGAATTCCATAAATGTTACGTTTTGCTATATCTACTGAAAACACGAAATTAGAAAAACGCGAAAAATTCTTTATTTTACAAATTAACTGGCCAACAAAACTAATTTACTTAGATATAACTTATCGGAAAAAGTAATAGCTTTTATCATTTTTTATAAATACATTGACATCGTAAAGTAATGTCGATTTCTAGTCATCTTCAGAAAAAAAAAAGTTGGAAAATCATCGCAGATGAACGACTTCGTTTTGCGTGAACATTTCGCAGTTGGACCACGCACTTCTAAATAACTGTATTGTTTTGACAGGATTGTAAGTGATATTTTTGGGGGGATTTCTTTGTAATTGTATCTAAATTATATTTAGTACATTAAATCAATATAAAGTTTTGAATGAATAATCTTCAAATATTTTGTGACACAAATAGAGCGTACCAATAATTTAATGAAGAAGTGTATGTTGGGTCCCCATCCTTAAATATTAATTATAATCTGATTTGACGATTTGACGAATTAAAAAAAGCCCTTAGTTGATTTGTGTACCTTAAACTTTGTTGCTTTTTCTAAAGAATATATTTCGTGTCGAAATCTACAATAAGCGTCATGAATAATAAGTAATAAACTTCAGGTAAAAAAATGTCTCTTAGCTATTAGAAAATTTAAATACCTGGAGATTTCTTTATGGTCTATCTAAATGATATTATTATAAACGAACAATGTATAATTGAAATATATAAAATAATAACGCATATATTAGTACAAGCATAGGCATTTATGTATAGAACAAACTGAAAAATTTATTGAAAATAATATTTCTATACAATTAAAAGTCTAGATCTCTTTCTCACCTTAAGTTTTGTCGGCAATACAAGAAATAAGGGTGTGTTTTTTTTTTGATAAATTTAAGTTAAATTAAAAACGAAATTATTTATGAATTTTGTGTTACTTAAGCTCTTACACTATATCAAAATGGAATTGAAAACACACCTAAAGAAACTTGTATAAATATTATTCATAATCATAATTTTTATTTTTTGGTAAAATGAAAGACTTTTCGTTATGAATCTCTCTCAGAAACAATTGTTCAAATTTCAAGAAACTTTGGTCGTGTATGAAGTCGTGAGAAAAGCTAAGAGCAAAACCTTCTTCAACTTGTGGCAGATATGTGAGAGTAGGCACACTGTTCTAAAGTCACGTACCTCGCAAGGAAAGGGAAAAACACTTTGACGAAATGGAAAAAACACATCGCTTGACGAATGAAAAACTTGCAAAAGTGAGTTACATATTTCTGAAAGTGTACCAGTCAAAGAACCAGTTCGAAATCTTTTTTATAGCCGTGTGCGAAACAAACCTTCAAAATGAATGGTAATGATCATGTTTCGAGTATTTAGTGGCAACAGTACCAGCGGTATTGTTTTCATTTTTAATTTGGCCTTTTTTAATAAAATTTGTCTAGTGATAATTTGATCAAATTATCTAAATTTAATATAAAAAGTAGTTTAATTGCTACTCCCTCCTATAAAATTGTTAAATAATGGTATAAATAATGTAGGGGAGAGTGTTGTACCTTGGGACAATTTTTACATTTTAATTTTTTTCTTCGATAATTATTGTCAAAATAAAAATTTAAAAGCAACATTTCAACACACAAATATATTCCTCTATAATATATATATTTTAAATTCTGACAGCTTGAAATTAAAAAATTGCCACTCATTTAAAGTAGAGAGGATAAACTGTCCCAAGGTACAATATTATGTGGTACCTTGGGACATACTTTATAATTCAGCCAATAGTCATACACTTGAACTAATTTGTGTCAGGAAACAAACTTTATTTCAAAATACATCAGAATATGTGCTCTTTAGAACATTTCATCACATGGAAGGAAAAAGATTTATCAGGTGTTGTCAGAATTATAATTTCAAACTTCAATCATTATAAAATATATCCAAAACAAAGCTGAGTTGTATTTTACATGTTTTGTGGAATTGCTTTTAAAATAAGTAATAAAGATATTTTCATTTATCCAAATTATTAAGAATTTAATCAAATTATTAATACAGTGCCAAGGTACAATACACTACATGATTTAAATAAAATCAAGATAGTGGCCAATCTAAATGCATTATCGTTATTTTCTCATAACCAAAATATTTTAAAATCTTCTCTTTTATGAAGAAAATAAAATGCAGTTGACTTTTTGTAAAAGTACTAAGGTAAAAAATTATATTCGAATGAGAAAAATATTTACTTTGGGGTAATGAAATATTATTTTTTGCCACTAATTCATCAATTTAATGATGGTAGTGTTAAATTTTATTATGATGATGTCTGTTGGTTAAGGCTACTATTAGAAATAAATAATGTATGAATATTGCTAATAGATTCTTAGAAATTGTCAGTGTCCCAAGGTACAAGCGTTCCAAGGTACAACACTCTCCCCTATTTATAATAACAACTAATAATTGAGGAAAAATTTATAAATAATTAGCTTTATACCAAGTAATCAACTATAATAATGAATTTCTATGAATTTTAATAGTTATTCCGATATATTTTTAACACGAGTATTAAACAAAATAGCTACAAAATATTTTGTTCATTCGTATTTTCTTTGTGTTTCGCCATTTTCGGCATTCGGTAACAGAAGCGGGGCGATTTGGCTGGACAATCGGACAGCGGTTTAATGAGACAAGGAGTGGAATTGTCAAACCAAAATCTCTCAACTCAGTTCCCGTTACGATTACAATTGTTTTTTTTCTCAACGGGGCTACTTTAATGGCAAATAAGCCGTTGCAGACTCGACTTATTTTCCAGAACTGAGAGAACTTTATCTGTAGCACCATTTAGAAGAAAATCGCTACCCATTTCGAAGCTCAAATTACAATGAATTTGAACTCTCCAACCAGAAAATCTGACGACTCTGCCGGAGCACAAACCCACAAACTTGGGCTGATAAGGCGGACACGTAATACTTCTCAGCCACTGAGCCGCCCCATTACAATTATACCAAACCGCAAATCCAAATGCCATTCCACGCAACAGTTTCCGGCCCCCGTTTTTCACCAACTCAATTACCAACTCCAAAACCCATTTTCCGCGCTCGAATTAATTTTCCGTTTTCTTCTACTTTTTTTCTTCTCTCTTTAAAAAAATAGACTCTTTTTCGAACGAGGAATTCGCCAACTGCCGAAAACTGGCACTCGGAAATAGCAACAAGAGACCGGAAGGAACTAAAGTCATGTTCGAAATGTTTTTCCATAAGTAAAAGATTCCAAGTGGCGAATGGCAACAGTTTTGGGTTTAGGTACATTATGTAAACATAATTATGTTTTTAATATATTTGTTATTACGTTGTTGTTGACTATTTTTTAAATAATTAATTACAATTGGCTTGTTTCATATGACGTATATAATTCTAGCTTTCGCTCATTGCTTTTTTGATCAGTGCTTCGATTGGTGCTTTGTTCCCACTTGACAGGGATTCACCAATCATAGCTCGAGAATAAATTTGTTTTCATTCAGCAATTCAATTGACACTCAAGACCTGAAACATGTCTCATTATATATCTTTGTGACATACTCTTACATATTAATTTGTTTGCTTTCCACATATTTTATTAATTAATTATAATAGAATATTACTTATTTTTAAACTCATCATATTGTTCTTATATTTACTTTGAATCATTAATAAATTCTTACTAATGAATAAAAATATCATTTGTGTTTATTATTAAGATAATTTTCACAATAACAATGTGTTTATAGTTTAGTTTTAAATGACAAATTTCAAACGATGAGCAAGAGTTTGTGGGGGAGGAGGAGGGAGCTACATGTAAACATGTTGTTGTTTGCTTTAAGATTTTATGTTTTGAAATTGTATTTAAAATTACGTTGTTTTTAACAGAATTTTTTTTCTAATCAATGACGATTTCCCGTTGTTTACAAACTATTTTTCATTTGTTTTTCATTTATTTTTACTAATCAATTACAATAGCATATTTTTGTAGTTCCCACTTTATTTGCATAATCTCCCTCCTTAATAATTAATTTGATTAAAAATTGGCTACTTCACACAAACTATTTCTGTTGTTTACATTAAATAATTAAAATTATCATTTGATGTTATCCTATAGAAATATTTTAATAATCAATATTAATAACCAATATTAATAACCATCTTTAAGTATTTTAAATTCAATTTGTTATTAGCATGTTTTATACTAATTAATTTCAATTATATATCTTTGTGATGTGCGATTCATTTATAAATAGTTTGGTTAATTTTTTTAACTAATCAACTCATGATGTTTACGCTTAAAAAATTTGTTTAAAAATAAATTGTATTTTTTTTAAATAAAGACTAATCAAGATTCAAGCAATTTTTTAAAAAAATGCATTCTAACAATATTGTAACTAATTTTACCCTCTACTTATTTTTAATTGCTTTTTTTTACATATTTCGTTTGCTTATCAATTAAAATTAAATAATGCCGTGGTCTTTCACAATATTTTATCTTTTTATGTATCAGTTTAAATATAAATGAAAAAAAAATTATGATGTAAATTAATTTAAATCTTCGATTCAATAGCTTTTTTTTTTTAATGTAAGGTATCAAAATGTACTTTAAAAACCTCTAGACCAAACAAAACTAATTCCTTATGTAGTATCAAATGAAATTTTACTTAATAAAATTCAAAAATATTCTAACTAAGCTTTACTTTTAAAATCCAATGTATTTATTCAATACAAAACCAATTATATTAAAAGTTTGCGAACTTCGAAAGTGTAACAATACTTTTAATAATGTATAACATCATATTGTAGTTTTAAATAGAAAATAATATTTCAAAATATTTTTATTTAACTATAAACAAAATATTACCAATTTAAATATAATATTTTATGAAATACTAGCAAACTATGTTTAATGAATAAAAACTTTTATTTAATTTTCTACTCTCGTCACACAACATTTTTATTCTAATTAATAGTAATTTTAATTAATATTTTCAAAACTAAAATGTGTGGTAATATTTTAGTATAAATTTTTATTCGATTGCCTATACTTAAAATCATAAATATCAAAAATATAAAAAAAATTTTCTTCGCAACAATTGGGTTGTTTAAGATGTATTTCAATGTCAAATTTATTTCAATACAAATTCAATTTCGTTTTTATTCTCATCGAAACTTATAACTCACCAAGTAACCAATATAAAATTTTGTAATGTTATGTAATAAAAAAATTGAGAATATAATTTTGACAATATATTTTGAATATTAAAAGTTTTTAATTTTGAATATTAAAAGTTTTTAATTTTGAATATTAAAAGTTTTTAATTTTGAATATTAATTTTTTTTAATTTTGTATTAAAAATACGTATAATTATTTTCACTTTGTGGCAAACTACTTGGTCACAACAAACATTACTAAAAAATAAAATTTAATTAAAATAATCAAATTTTATTAAACAAATTAACTTAAACAATTAATTTAAAGTTAAATTAAAAGAAGCTCACTACAATAGATTAAAATGCACAAAATTATCAGAAATTAAGGCTCATCGTAAAAAAATTTGTATTTTGGAGTAGGAACTTCTTTTTATGACATTTTAATGTTACCTGTAAATTTTCTTTTCTTTCGCAATTATAAGTTATAATGAGTGGTTGGCAATATTCATTCCATGTGGTTTCATTCCATGCCATAATTTTTCTCATTTAATTTATCATCATTTTTCTCATAACTTTTTTTGCACAGATTACATGCTATCAAAACTGTCAACTACAAATAACGAGCTTGTTTTGAGTCTTGAGTGGCAACAGAAATGCAGATTTTTTTTCTCTTTTTAAATACTGAATTGGTAAATAAATGTCACGTAAACGAGAACCGATCGCAGCACAGATAGAATAAAAGTCAGGAATTATAGCAAGAGAGAAATTTGTCATTTGAAACAAGATATTTAATTCCAATCATTAACTAAAAATTTCGAACTTTTAAACACAATGAAAACAAAAACTAAACTTTTTTTTTTACAAATGATAATTCAAATTTTAAATACTAAGTTTTAAAAACACTTTAGTTTCGAAACATTAGCATTGTATTTCAAACCTTTTAAACACAACAAAAGCAAATCCAAAACTTTTCGATTTTCTGCAAACGATAATCCACCAATTGTATTTATTCCGCACATAAAAATTCTAAATTATCCGGAAAACATTTAAATCAATATCTTTTGTGGCATAAATATAGTTAAATTAAAAAAATGACGAATGTCATATTTATTTCACGGTTGGATAGCATTTCTGAAAGAGAGGAATAACTAATGGTCCAATCATTAACATAAAATTTTGAACTTTTAAACACAACAACAAAAACTAAAATTAATTTTTTTTGCAAATGATAACTCTAATATTTAATATCAAGTTTTACAAGCACATCAGTTTTGAAATATTAGCACGAACCTTCAAACACAAAAGAACAAATCCAAAACTTTTCTTTTTTCTGCAAACAATAATCCCCCCTCATCAAAAATTCTACATTTTCCGGAAAAACATTTAAATTAATATTTTCTGCAGCAGCACAAATATATATTAACAAATACTGAAAAGTAAGAAATGCAATATATATTCTACTGTCGTATAGCATTTCTGAAAGAGAGGGAGAACTGAAGTTGCAATAAGTAACATAAAATTTTGAACTTTTAAACACACCAAAAACTTACGTTTTTCTGCATATGGTAATCCTAATATATAATAACAAGTTTCAAAAAAATCCTTCAGTTTCGAAATATTAGCACAATACTTCGAACATTTTAAACACAACAACAAATCCAAAACTTTTCTTTTTTTTTTCTGCTAACGATAATCCACCCACATCAAAATTCTAAATTATCCGGAAAACATTTAAATCAATATCGTCTGCAGCATCACAAATATTAAAAAAAAATAATAATTCTAAAAAGTGACGAAATGCCATATTTATTCCACGGTCGGATAGCATTTCTGAAAGAGAGGGAGAACTGAAGTTTTAATCATTAACATAAAATTTTGGACTTTTAGACACAGCAAAAACTAAACTTACGTTTTTCTGCATATGGTAATCCTAATGGTATTTAAAACCAAGTTTTTTTTAAAAAAAAATATTCAGTTTCGAAATATTAGCACGATATTTCAAACACTTTAAACACAACAACAAATCCAAAACTTTTCTTTTTTTTCTGCAAACGATAATCCACCCACATCAAAATTCTAAATTATCCGGAAAACATTCAAATCAATATCGTCTGCAGCAGCACAAATATTATGAAAAATAAAAATTCTAAAAAGTGACGAAATGCCATATTTATTCCACGGTCGGATAGCATTTCTGAAAGAGAGGGAGAACTGAAGTTTTAATCATTAACATAAAATTTTGGACTTTTAGACACAGCAAAAACTAAACTTACGTTTTCCTGCATATGGTAATCCTAATGGTATTTAAAACCAAGTTTTTTTTAAAAAAAATATTCAGTTTCGAAATATTAGCACGATATTTCAAACACTTTAAACACAACAACAAATCCAAAACTTTTCTCTTTTTTTTTCTGCAAACGATAATCCACCCACATCGAAATTCTAAATTATCCGGAAAACATTTAAATCAATATCGTCTGCAGCAGCACAAATATTAAAAAATAAATAAAAATTCTAAAAAGTGACGAAATGCCATATTTATTCCACGGTCGGATAGCATTTCTGAAAGAGAGGAAGAACTGAAGTGAAGTACTCACCCAGACGATCCGAGAGGTAGTTCTGAGGTGGTCGATACCATTCCCGCGCTCTCCTTGGCGACTGTACCACTCGCCGGGGGAGGAGGTTTCGGTCAACAGTTAGGGTTGCCGGTAAGGTTCGTTTAGACGGAAAAAGGTTATTTATATTGGGGTTGGAGAGAGAAGGGATTTACATGTGGCATCTTTGTTTATCACGGGTTTTCTTTTATTTGTTCGTTAGCATTGTGAGAGTTTGTGTGTATGCATGCATACGTATAAACTTGTCTAAGAGACAATTTTTCTCAAAACCGAATTTTTTTTCATAACTTCTATTATTTATTAAAAAGTTTAAGGCATTAAACAATTTGCAAAACATTATTTAAAAATTAATGCGGTCAAAATATAATTCAGATCTTATGTTAACAGTTATTGTTGCTGGTAGGGGAGAGAAGGGTAATCCCACCACCTCGGGTAATGCCGCCACCCCTTGTATCTTGCCATCTGTGTGAGTGGGAGGGGGGCTGTGAGCGCTGACCTGTAGCAGGAAACAAAGTAATTTGCAGTATAGACGCTAATGGCCGTGCGGTGAGCTGGTGTAAAGTTATTTAAAAAATACGGTTTTTAGTGATTTTCATCTAATCTTGAGCCTTCTAAAATTAAGCGATAAGTTACTGCTATCTCTAAGTTAGATAAATCAGTTATATATCATTTAAAAGAGTAATTATTTGGCTATTTAATCACGTCGTTAGTTTGGACGCTAGGCTAACTACCTTTCTTTAAACAAACCGTCTATGCAATTTTGTCTTACTGGGGTAATGCCGCCACATCACTCTGGGGTTATGCCGCCACATGCAAAAGGATGGCGGCATAATCCGTAAAATAGAAATTTCATATATTGGCTCTACAACCTATTAGTTTTCGTTAGAGATGCCACGTATCCGAAAAAGAATAACTGAATTGGTCAAATAGACCAACGAAACTATAAAAAAAAAAACCTGCATTGTTAGTTGCACACAGAAAGTTAATAAAATGGCTGTATCGTGTACAATTTACCATTCCAAAGTTAATTAAACCTATTTTGGTTCTATATGTATTGCTTTAATAAGTAATTTTCCATTATTTCTAGATTATTTGCTTTGTTTATTGATGTGGCGGCATAACCCCAGTGGTGTGGCGGCATTACCCCAGATACCGGGGTAATCCCGTCACTGTGCGAACTTTAGAAAAATACAATTTTATTCAGTTTCTATAAAAGATTTAAATTTTAAAAAATCACTACAAGATAGGTATGAACAGTAGTATGCTATGCTCATTACAATTAACATTAATTGCAACACAATTCTGCATGAAAATTCAATTTCCCTTAAGGTGGCGCCATTCCCCTTCTCTCCCCTAATGTTCGTTTTTCCCAGCCAGACCGAAAAAACATTTATATTGGGATTGGAGAAGGGATTTACATGTTGCGGCCTCTTTGTTTATCGAGGGTTTTCTTTATTTAATCGTTATTATTGTGTGATTTGAGGTTTTGTGTTTATGGATACAAACGTATGTACCTAGGGTCAATTTTTCTCAAAACAGGAAAATTTAGAAACTTATATAATTTATTTTAAAGTTTTTGGGGTTATTTGTATTAGGGTTGAAGAACGAATTTAACATCGTTGTTAATCACGGGTTTTCATTTTTATATGTGAGTTAGTATTGTGTGTTTCGCGGTTTTATGTGTATGGATACCTGTATAAACCTGTCAATTTTTCTCAAACATATTTTTTTTTCAATTATTTTATATTCTATTTTGAAAAAAATTAAGGTTCTAAAACTATTTACGAAATTTTACTAAAATACCAATGTGTTCAAAATCGAATTCAGATTTAACATTGAAGTAATTTTTTTTAATATAATATAATGCCGGTAAGATTCCTTTTTTTCATCGTACACCAGAGGGGAAAATGTTATTTATAGGGGTCGGAGAAGCGATTTCCAAGTGGCATCTTTGCTTATCACGGGTTTTCTTTCTTTTTTTTTTTTGCTAGTATTGTGAGATTTGAGATTTTGTGTTTATTGATGCAGACGTATAAACCAGTTAATTTTTCTCAAAACAGAAAATTTTCAAAACTTTTATAAATTTATTAAAAAAAATAAAGTATTTAACCATTTGCGAAATATTACTTAACAACTAATGTGTGTTTAAAATTCCGGTTTATACGTTTGTATCCCTCAGAGGGCTAGATTTTTCACTGGCCCCTTGGCACCTTATTAAGGAGAAAAATACTAAGAAAAAAATCCATTTAATTATGAAATTACAAAAAAATTCTATAAAAATACATGAAAAGCGTTTTACGTTTTTTTAAATTCATTCAAAATATTCCAAAATGTATCTAGTAATTTTAGGGTATTTTTTGAAATTTTAGAATTCAATTAAAATTTTCGTAGCACTTTTCTCCTTAAAGTGGTGGCCGAACTGGCCCCATGGCCCTCCAATTTTTATCTCCATGCGCGTTGCATCGTTAGCATTGGAGGTCACGTGATCTGAAAATCTAAATCTTTAACTATGATGTCTATGGTTGTCACACACTATTTTCATAATAACGTGCAAAATAGTTTTTATTAAATTGTTATTAAAAATTCAGGCAAAAAATAAAATGAACGTCATTATTTATATAAGTTTATTATGTTAAAATCACGTGCAAAAAAATTATTGGATTGGAATTGGAAATAAGACGCAAAATAAAAAATCATGTTCAAATAAAGAATTTTGCACCAATCAGATGCTCTCATTTACATTGTCGCACTAGTGCACAAAAGTAACTTTGTAACACGATTTCGTTAAAAGCGTCAATTTTGCAACGATTATTGATTTGAAAAAAAAAAAGTTTTTTTGCACGATATTATAAAACAGTTGTTTATGCAACAAGTGGGAAAAGTAATAGTTTTTAAAACGAGTGAAATAATGACACGTGTTTTAAAAAGTTTACTTTTCGCAAGCGATGCGTACTCTATTTTATATAACTGCGTGAAAAAAAAATATGAACGGTTCAAAAATAATTCAAGCGCAAAATAATTTTAAATAAAGCATATCGATAAATCTCCGGATTTTATGAATATTATGAAACAGAAATTTTGCTTGAAATAATGGCATTTTATAAAAATAGTGAATAAAAAGTACTTTTTTACTGCTTTTGGGTGAAAAAAGTACATTTTGTCACTTTTTTAAAAAGTCTTACTTTTTGCACGCGTCTTATATTGGAATTGTAATGAAATATACGTAGTTTTTCACTCAAGTATAAAAGAACTATTTTTAAATTTTAATATGTATAATCAATTTTAATGTATTTTTTTAATTTCATAAAAACAATTCGTAAAACTATTAAGGGTAAAAACTTTTATAAAGAGACAAAAAAGTCAAGTTTTCGGTTAAAAATTCCTTGTTTGTATATTTTTTCACTATGTGTAAAGTTGAGGTAGAAATGAGTTCGAACAGAACCAATTAAGGGGTCATAGGATTCTTAAAAATGTGCAAAGAAGGTACTACAAAGTATAGTTTGATCTTTCATGTAATTCTTTAACTACTCAATAAAATAAGTATAATTTTTTTTATATGTAAGTCTACAAGATTTACTTAATATAAAACAAATTTTAAAATTTATGAAACTTTAGTGAAAGCTAAAATAAACGATATTAAACATAAAGCTATTTGGACACATTAGGATTAGGCTTGCGCGGCGAATTTTGAGGTCAAAATTGAAAAAATTACCAAGAAAATGATTTTATATTGTAAATTAAGTACAAACAAGGACTTATACCTAAATTCTCAGCTCAATTTTAATTAGAAATTATTTTAGGAACTTTTTCTAAAAAAAATAATAAAAATTTTTAAATTTTGATTTAAATTTTTTAAAATAATTTCTAATTGAAATTGAGCTGAGAATTTAGGTATAAGTCTTTGTTTGTACTTTATATAAAATCTTTTTCTTGGTAATTCTTTCAATTTTGACCTCAAAATTGGCCGCGCAAGCCTAATCCCAATCTGTCCAAATAGATTTATGTTTAATATCAATTATTTTAGTTTTGGCTAAAGTTTCATAAATTTTAAAATTTATTTTATGTATAAAAAATCTTATAGAATTACATATTAAAAAATTATACTTATATATTGAGTAGTTAAAAAATTACATGAAGGATCAAACTATACTTTGTAGTACCTATTTGCACATTTTTAAGACTCCTATGACCCCTTAACAGAAACAATTAAATGCGTCGTCCATGGTTGAAAACATATCATGATTCCATTACATTCAAACATCAGTATTATATTACGGTTAAAAAAATTGTTTCATTCACGAGAAAAAGTAATTAGATAGATTAAAAAAATAGAAATTTTTTTTAAATTATATTTAGTAATGATAGTTATTATCATTCATTTAGTTATGATAATTGCTTTTCTAACCATGTGCTTATCCAGTACCACTTTAATCCTCCGGGAAACTTTTTCCGTATTTTATGTGTCAGTCTCTCCAGCAATTACTTTAAATTTTAAAATTGCAAGATTAAATAATATTAATCATGCAATAAAATTATTAATGATGCAATAAAGTATTCGACAAAAAGGTTTTAAAAATTAGTATTAGATAATATAAACTAATAATAATAGTATTATAAACTAATAATAATAGTATAAACTAATAATAATAGTATAATAAAAATAGTATTTTGATAAATATAAACTTAATAGTTTATTTACAACTTTTAACCTTAATGTTAATGCAGGTTTTTATAGTTAGGCTAAAGTATTTAAAATTACATAACATGTTAAGAACTTTATATTAATTAATGGGATAAATTTTGGATGGAAAGTTTGAATACAAGAAAAATACTTATTAAATACAATTACTTATTAAATATGAAAGAGTTTATATTTAATAAGTTATTTTAAGCATTTTTTACTACATTTTATATAATGAACTAATGGTCATTTTGGATGATCATGTTGAAAACAATAATTTTTTCATTAATATCAATTATTATTTAATCCGTATGATAAATTAATAAAATTAAATTAATAACAAAGAAACTAGTAAATTTACGTAAACCGTCCGTAAATTCATTAATAGTACAAAATATATCTATACCCTACCAATGGTTTGAAAACTTTTAATATGATTGAAGCAGGACTTTATGCATACCAATCCAATCGCATTTGATCAATTACACATTGAATGCATTATCTTCTTGTGACCTGGCGTCCCCATTTGGGAACTTTTTTTTAAAACCTCCCCACTAACAATTAACACTTTAATTAGTTCTGAATTGGACCTGATCCAATAGAAAAAGGTTCACATATCAGTTTTAATCCTTTGATTACAGGTATCAGTCATTTATTTCTATAAAAAAAATGAGGTTGAACGCGAGGGTAAATATATATTAGAGTTCCTAAAAAAATATTTAATTTGTTTTTAATTTTTAAAAAAATTCTTTTGGTAGTTAATTTTAAAGGCATTTTGCATTAAAAACAATGTTGAAATAATCTGTAAACTACAAATAAGTGATATGGCCTTTTTTGCATTTATATCACAAAAAATGTGTATTTTTAGAGATTAAAGCTTGTCCCTAGTAAGCATTAAACATAATTTTTTTTAAAATGTCTTTGCAAAACATACTTTTTAGCATATATTTGAATGAAAAGTATGCTTAGATTATGTAAGTATACGTGTAGGATTTTGTTCGGGTCTTAAGAGGTTACAATAACGTATCAATCGTATCAATATCAAACTAATTTAGCTCAAGACCACACCTAAATTTCTTCCAACCACAACAGAGCAATTCTTTAAGCAACAAAGCAAAACCCACATCTTCCGTTCCGCACAATCGCCATTTTGAAACAAAACAATTCGGGCGTTCTAAATATTTCCTCTTCAATGTTTGCATTTGTTTCCTAGCGAGAACTCCCCGTCGATAATTGTTCTGAAAATGGAACTCCTCCCCCTCCCCCACCTTTTAGTCAAGTATCGATAGCTGAATCGATATCATATTTCATTACTTGTGAAATACCCTTTTTTTTCTCTCGTCTCCAACTGTTGAGTAATAGAACAATTTAGCGAAAGTGGGTTTGCAGAAATAGAATGTCTTTGTGGTGGTGGCGTTAGTTAAATGGAACGGATTGGAATAGTGAAGCTTTTAATTTGATTGGTGATTGTGTGTGTGTGTGTGTGTTTTAAGTTAATAATGATGTTGTTTCGTCAAACTGGGCTAATTCCATGGAGATCATAGTTAAAGTATTAGGGTGGAAGATCAAGTGACCTCCAATGTTAACGGCGGGAAACGCATGGAGAGCAAAATTTGTAGACTAGTAGGCCAGTGTTGCCAACACTTTAAGGAGAAAAGTGCTACGAAAAAAAGAAATTTAATTCTAAAAATTTTTTTAAAAATACCATAAAAAACTAGCTGCATTTTAGTATATTTTTAGTGACTTTAAAAAAAAAATCTTGAAGCGCATTTGTAGCATTTTTTTTGTAATTTTAGAATTAAATTTTAATTTTTCGTAGTATTCTTTTACTTACTGTATTGGCAACACCTTGCCAATTGCCCCAGCTAGTACTTTTATGGGATTGTTTTTGAAATTGTAGAATTAAATTTAATTTTTTCGTAACACTTTTCTCCTTAAAGCGGTGGCAACACTGGCCCCACACTCTACCAATTACATGCGCGTCCCATCGTTAGCATTGGAGTTCACGTGATCTCCCACTCTAATACTTTAACTATGATCTCTATGGCTAATTCTGTCTAGTTCGGGAGGTGCAGTAAAGGCTTGATTTCAGGCCTCTGTTTTCTACAAATTTACAATAATTATTTCGCAGAATGGTATTGTTTATCATGTTACGGCCCACTAATGATGTGGCACAAACTTTTCTTACATGAACGAGTTATTTAAATTCTGACAAATCTTTGAAAAAGTGGGAAAAGCTAATTTTCTTAATTTTAATAAATAAATTCCACAAAGTCGGTTTCTTCTAATTTCCCTATTAAACAGCTCCTTTTTTTTAACAAAACTATCTATTGACAGATATAAACTTTAACGACTACCAAATACTAAGTTAACATCAATACACTATACTGAGTTATCATCATTTAAGAAGTATTCTTCATAAATTTCTGTACTCGCATAAGTTAAAACAATATAGGTATTTTATATATTTTAATAATAGAATCCTGGACTGTGTTCTTACCAAACTTGCCAACTCTGTTATTCATCGACTTCTCTCAATATCTATTAAGGATACTTATAATCATGCTTTCCTAATAAATGTAAATTAAGATTCTGTAGCCATCAAAATTCAAAAATATATGCATTGACTCTAATCTACATTCTTACAAAAAAAAATTAAAAGCTAACTTTATTATGTAGTTTTGACTCTAATTTATAGGAACTTTCTAAACTGACATGTGCATCAATAGGGATCTAGAGCATTTTTATAGTGTGTTATATGACATCATAGTTCTCTTTTAACAACAGCAGCCGAGTAACGAGATGGGTAATGCTCTAGACTGGGAATTTTTAATAGTAGCCAGTGGCTACCAGAGTGAAAAAAAATGGTAGCCACCTTTTGATTTTTAGTAGCCAGTTTTAAATTTCAGTATATACGACAAAAAGAAAGTGCGATTTTCCACAAAAGAAAATTTTATTAATGACTTTTTTGATATGATAAGATTGACAGTAAAAAAAGTATCATACAAAATATGTAGCATTATGTGATTGGCCATTATTGTTAGGAGAAAATTATTTTATGTACAATCAGTTCAACTACTATTAGTTTCGGAGAATTCTTGACGTCGCCCCGACTGGTCATGAAATTTTCTCATATCAAAATTGTTCAAATGAATAGTTGAGATCTTAATCAGATGTAAATCAATCACCTGTAGATTGCCAAAAACGTAAAGCAAAATTTTAAAATCAAATTTGCATTTAAAATTTTCATCGCCCAGCTCCATTTACGTCACACGGAGGAGAATGGTAAATTTCACCGATGAGCAACAACTGTCATCAAGTCTTTCTTCCCGACAGAATCGAATCGGAGCGTTTTATTATTTTAGAAATGCAGCTTCAGTATTAATTATTTGTTGAACAAAAAGGAAAAATTATGATCGCCACATTTGGCGACTGGGGTTCGATTTTTAGGTAGCCACTTTCGATGTAATAGTCTCCAGTTGGCGACTGGCGACCGCTAATCCAGAGCTCTAGAGATGGGGATACATTTTTTCCCTGCTGTACTATACCAACTATGATATGAAAAAAAAATATCGAATACAAAATTATAAGAAGTTGCTGAAAAAAATGCTTTTATAAAACTATTTTTTGATTGTTCATTCAAAGTGAGTGGGCTGTTGTGTTTTAAAATAATAACTCAATTCTTTGCATCCTCTCACCCCAATTGATTTAATAAAGCAGATTACCCATATCTCTCTTTCTGAAAATGGGAATATTATCAAATCACTGAAGGCTTCTAGTTCAGCTGGTCTTAATTGCATTCCTGCCTTTATATTAAAGACAATTGGAAAAGTTGAATTTTCCCGTTGCTTATATTTATCAATCTATCGTAAGGCTTAAACTAATTACCCGATATTTGGTAAGCGACTGAGATCATTCCAACGTTTATAATAGATTACGATATCATTTAGTGAAAATTATAACCTCATCTCCATTATTTCTAGGTTTGCCAAACTGTTTGAGAGTATTTTTCACAATTAATTATCAATATTGATTATTCATATTATTTCTCTGGATCAGAATGGTTTTATAAAAAGGCGTATGACCTGCAACCTATCTTCTACACTCTTAAAACCTACCGAGTGAAATCCACTTCGGTAGGAGAAGTGCATTTTCAACACTGGAGAAGTGAAAATCAACTCTAAGACTGAGTTAAAATCGCCCGTTTGTTTTAAGAGTGTATGTCTAAATAAATAATCACATTGTAAATGCTTCCAATGTTAATAAACAAATAGTTGTAATTTATAAAGTTTTGCAAAAGCTTTTGGTGCTTTTTATTTTAAAATATCGCATTTTGAGGGGACACAGTACCCAAAACATTTTTTCCAGAAATAATAACATAAACTTGTAAATTATAGTGGTTTTATATAACGTTCCTTCTTAATAAACATTTTCTAGCAATAGAAACAAATATTTACAAGAAGTTTTTCATGTACTTAAAAAACAGAAAAAATTAAAAAAAAATTTTAAATGATACTCCTCTTCCAATTTTGAGAATAACTCCACCAAACTTTTATAGTTTGTTTTAAATACTATTTTTTTTTTAAGGAACTGTGCATTGAATTTAAAATGTGAGCTACAGTTAAAAAGTAGCATGCATTTATACTGAAATCAGAAATTATTGAATTCAACATGAATTAAAAAAAAAACCTATTGCATAGTAGACCTTATTCCATCCACAATTATGTGCACCATAAATATATAAAAACACAGGTGTAAAGTTTAAAAAAAAATCTAACTTAATTAGCAAAAAAGCCTTTGATTTTTATTAAACACTTGAAAAAAAGAGAGACAGAGAAAAAGGTTGAAAGCAGACGAAATAAGTATTCAAACTCATAGGAATGACTCTAGAAAATATTAAATAACTTTTTTATAAAGACGTTATCATTATGAAACTTTCCGTATTTCTTCAGAAAAATATTGTGAATAATACGAAGTAAAAACTGAAAAATCGATATTTTGTTCAATTTTTGGGTACCATACTTAAATATTTGATTTATCACAACTTATTTGCATGGTTAAGTTCATATCTTACCAATCGAGAGAAATATGTGACGGACAATTCTATTTTCTCTAGTTGTTAACTTGTTTTCATGCGCAGTACCCACAATAGTCAATATTAGGGCATTTGCTATTTCTTTTATTTTTTTAATGATGTACTCACAATTTTCAATACTGTTTGTTATTCACGATGATTTAATTTTTTAGATAAATATATTAAAAAGATCTAGAACATGTGCTCTTTGAACTTAGAAAACTAAGTACTTGGTGCATTCAAAACAAGTTTTACTGACAATGGTTTTGTGCATTAACTCATAAATATAACTTTCAGGAAGTCAATATCATTATATTTTTATACTTTAAACCAATTTTATTATTTCTAAAAAAATAACTTATACCAATGTTTATATTTCTAGAAACACATTTGAGTTACTTATGATCCTAATGCTAGTTCTATACATACCACATGCAAGACATTTTAATTAATGCTTCTATAAAATTAGGAATACTTAACTACTCGGAGCAACAGCCCATTACTGGACCAAAACCTGTCGTACCCATTTCAGCTTTCGTGACCTAGGGCTCTGGGGTGGTAGTCATATGTCCCGGTAAGGTGGTCATCCTCACGCGGAACCCCCAGTATTTAGTTCCAAAGCATACTTGGTACCCCTTTTATCGACCCACTAAAGGGATAAAAGGATGGGTCAACCTCGCCCAATACTGGATTCGATCCCCGGACCGGTGGCGTGGCAATGTGGAGTACTACCACTGAGCCACTGGGCCTCATAAAATTAGGAATGCTCCAATGAAATATTTTATGTGCGGTATTCATATTAATCTCTTCAATATCCTTATCATAATTAATATATAATAGTGTTTCAGTGCATTGGTTAAAACAAGGCATATCATTGGAGCACAAAGAATAATTAACATTATTCCTTGTAATGAAATAATGATTAAATTATGCAAACATTACAAAATATGAATAAAAACGTAATTAAATACTCTTTGCTCAAGTGAAATGACAGTCATTAATTAGAAAAGTAATTAATGTTTGTTCTTAGGAAAACTATTTTTTGTATTCCTCATTTGTTTTCTTAAGGTTTCGTTTAAAATTTTCTCAATTTTCTGTGTCAACAATATAAGTTTCATTAAGTTTCATTAGTGTTTCTCAGATCAAGCTTATTTTTATTCGGCAAATATTATGGGTAAGAGACAGTTAAAAAGGTTTCCATTGCTAATGACTTATTAAAAATAATATAATATGCTTTTTTACGATTTCGTATATATTTTTTATTGTATTTATTAAATTTTAAAGTATTTATTTCATTTTCTTCATATTTATTCTTCATTGTCATTGGTATTTGTTCTAATTCACATTTATTGCATTTTTATATTAATTTTGCCAATTAGATAATATTTTTGCTATTAACGTTTGCTCTTTTTTTCAATTGTTTATTCACTGTTTTGGTCAAGTGTAGTTTTTGGTTCAATTAACGTTATCGTAATAATTAGAAAATTGTTTTATTTGTCTGTAATATTCAATATTTTTAACACTCTAAATGAAAATAAAATATGGAAGCAGTTACCTCCTGAGTATTAGACGCCGTTTTTTTTTTTTTTTTTTTTTTTTTTTTTTTTTTTTTTAGTTTTGGCATTAGTCTCTTCAGCAATGAACAAAAATTCGAAATTTGATATATTGAGTATTTTTATCTTTATAATTTTTTTCTAGAATTCTAAAATTATTTCTGTAAAAATACACTTAATTCGTATTTTTTAAGAAATGTGTTATTTAAAAAAAATAAGTCTTGAATTCAAGCTGAGGGAAAAAAAATGGTCATTTGGAAGTAATTAAGTTTTCGAAGCGCGCTTAATAGGGGGTCTCCAAACACAAGTGCCCCAATGTTAATCCAAAGGGAAAAACTATTTTCTCTGCCACATTTCTCTGTCTGTATGGAATATTTTTACAAGCTAGTTTTTTTTTAAATAATAAATGTAGATCTCTTACGGGTCTCTAAAATCCCACTTTATAAAATTGCTTTCAATACCTTTTGTAAAATTATTTATTCCAAATTTTCAAAAAATATCCCAAGCAATTTCAAAAAGTGGAGACGTCGGGACCTTTAAGTTAGCTTTTGCCCCGGCTTGAACGTGATAAGTTAACACTTGCCATTTTTCCCAGGTATGAGAATCAACGAAACAACGAAAAGAAGCAAATTTGAAACGAAAATGTCATTTAGTTATTTAATTATATATTTTTGAAGTTCTGAAATGCCCAAAATATTCAGTCAAAACATCTCAGGCCCTAACGGCGAAAAAAACAAGACTTTTTCGTTGACCAACTATCTGTCGTGACATTACAGATGCTAATCCATACATTTATAGATAAACTGGGAATAATCCAGAAAGTGTCACTACTGACAAAACAAAATAAAAAAAAATTGCATCTTAATGCATCAATTAACTTGTCAGTGTAGTGTAATTAGCAATAAGTCATGATATCGATTAGTCAACGAGTTACCAAGCAGTTGAGGTTATCATTATGTTTTTATGCCACCTATGTTTCTGCTGACAAAACTACTGCCGGCGATACTTTGTCGCGAAAACAATGAAGTTTGTTTCACGTCGCGGATGGCAACAGCTCCAACGGTTTGTTGTCATTTTCTGCCTGCTAATTACTTTTGTTTCGTCATTCGAAAATGAGTTTTCAAAGAATATTTTAATCATTAATTTTTTTTATTAACAACTTCATTCTGCGCTGTTGGTTGCTCAAAACATTTTTCAAAGAAAGCTTGCACTGAAAGAAAAATTCTAGTTCAACTAACAGAATACGGTATATCTAACCGTATTTTCTGGCTCATATGGAACACCAAAAAATGTGGTTTATCTAACAGTATCTATATTTGGTAATGACTTTATGGTAAAATTACTAGAAAAGTATGGTTTCATTACCATGATGTTTGGTAGCACATTTGGTTTTATTATTTTATATAGTGGCTTTGTAGCGTATATAGTGGTTTTATTACTGTATACAATAGTATTATTGCCGTGCACACTGCACAAGTTAATATTACCTAATAAGATTATGTTAACCACATTGTTTGGGAGGTAATTTGGTCTGTACACAAAGATCACTACCAAATACGATTTCAATATTATTAAACAATGTAGTTTTATGAGGTAATCCCTGAATTGGAGGAAAATAGTCTCCAGGGACCTGTACCCGTGGGAAACTGCGCAATGGCGGCCCACAGGACTTTCGGACCCAACAGATTTAACAAGCACGGTATTACATATACTCGGCCGGTCTTCAGTGACCAGGACTCGATCGCATAACCTTCCGATCTAGAGATAGAGACTCTGACCACAAGACTCCCGATTGTACCAGTATAATCAGTTTAGTTTGCTTATATGACTTCTTTCGAGTTGTCACAAACGACTGCAACACAGCACCGTGTTTGATGAGTGAGATTTACCATACGTATTGGTAGTCAAAATGTCAGCTAATACCGTGGTATTTGGTAGGTATCTTTGCGCTCAACATGGTTCGATCACCAAGCATATGGTAAAAAACCGATGCTTTCTGGAAATTAATTTTTTATTTCAACAATGCTTCTCGTATAAAAACAAAGCGTATGGTAGGAAAAGCATTTGTGCTGGTAAACTTACTTTCATACTTGTAATCTTACCAAACGTACGGGTAACAGAGCTATAATTTTAGATACCAGAAATTCTAGTAATGGGTTACCAAATCGAATAGTAAGGTTACTAATTGAATGGTTTAAGTACCTGGTATTCTGGTTTTATTACTAAAAATACCATTACCAAACAATTATGTTTTTTGCAACATTTTTTTTTCAGTGTGAATATAAAGAAAAAGTTCTTTTAATCTAAATCGGTTATTTTGGGAGTGAAACAGAATCAACCAATGAAATCCAATACAGATACAAATGAAAACAAGAGCGTTACGTCACCTGAAACATTCCCATTGTATCTTCTGTTAATTTTTTAGAATCATCTGCTGGTGATTTTTCTGCATATTTCAAATAAAAACTTATCTGGAAAAAAAAATCCGTAATCAGGGCTATGTTTTTCCTGACAATGTTTTGTTGCGAAATAAATGCATTTTTCATGTCTAAACTTTTTTATGTCCCAACTCATCACCCAACTGCGAATACTGCGATTCCGGGGTAGGGGAGAATACATATGGGTAATTCCACGTCAGAAGAGACCACGACTGCAAAAAAAAATATTTTTTTCTACACTTGCAACTTTTATATTTGCTTTAGAAAGGTTTGAATTTTATTATTTTTGTATCAACAACTATTACTGTTTCATCTTTGGCAACACAGCAGCTTCAAAATATCCGCTTTGTTTTGAAAGCATGGTCTCGTGTTTTTTCATCATTTTGAACAAATGAATTTTTAGGTACGAAGCACATTTTATCAGATTTTTTGATAAAATTATTAAAATACACTATCAGAACTACCTTAAAAACACACTATTATTTGGTATTTATAACTAAACGATATTTAATTTGGAAGATAAAAATATCCTTTTTGACTGTAGTGTCATCAGTCACGAAAAGATAGAAAAGTTTCTATAACTTTAAAAAAAAGGCTTTACTTCAAATTTTTTGCGATATTTTCTTACTTTAGTAACCTCTGTGTAATTTCCCACCTCTTAATTTTAAAATGAAAAGCATTTTCTCTATTTATAACACATTTTAGCGTTGTAGTGTCAGTCACAATGTAGTGTGAGTCACAACTTCTTTTGATCTAGAAGTTTTAGAATAGCTATAATCTTTGTAGATTTCTTATATTTTGATAATTTTGATTTAAGATGGCTATATCAACAGCTAAAAGAAAAAAAAGAGCAAAGGGGAAGTTTTTAGGAGGGGATAAATTACAAAAATTTAAAGAAAATGAAAGCAAAAACCACTTTACGGACAACACTTCAATTAAAAGTATTTCACCCCCGTTGCAATCCCCCAACCATTTGACAACCTTGTGTGGTAATTTTTTTCCAAAAGTCATGGTCATCTTTGCCTTCAGTCATGGTAAAGGAGCAATTGATGGACTTCGTGATACAGTGAGGAGGGGATAAAAGAAGTCTCACTTTCTATCAAATTTGACTCACATTTTGCTAAAGATTTTTTCACTTTGAATAAGAAATCTGCCCAAACATATCACTATTATAATTTCTGACAACTGTGTAAAGGGTAAAATAAGTAGATTAAATGATATATGCTCATCAAAGAAGATAAATACTTCCGATTCCCAGACACTCAAAAATTAATCCGTTTTTTTTTAATTCAACAAATACCTACTTTAAACAACTTCCAATGTTTCATTAAATCCCCCAAAATACTACAAGGCGAATAAAACAAATTTAAATGTTGTAAAAAGAAATATACCTCTCAACAAAATTCTGAAAATGAACTTGATGCTATAAAAAGAGCTTTATTTCCTTTTATAGTTAAATTATCGTTAAAATTTTGTTGGCAAATGTTTAATAAAGATGCTTATTCAGTAAAACTGAAACATCTGCAATGGTCGGGAAGTCTTTTTGCGTGGCTTCAGGGTCAAGGTTTTTCAGAAAATGCTATTGAATAAAGAAGTAAGAAACTACCAGAAACCAACTTTAGGGAACCTTGTGTAACTTTTTGTAACTGTATTTTTACCGTGTACGCAATTTTTAACTTACCATGTTCAACACTATTTACATACGTTTTGTTATTATTGCCAAAATTTCCAATTCTGTGATACAATTCACATGATGTAGTGTGTCACTAGTTGAATGTAATGTAAGCCACGCACAAAGGTGTTAATAAAATTAGTTCCTATGATATTTCAATACTTTTTTGCTATTAAATGATTCAGTTTTAAACCTTATACTTAAAATAAACACTGGTAGAATGTTGATTTGGTTGATTTGCTGCATTTTGAAGTAGAAATTAGAGTTTAACAAAATTACCAGAAACCTACTTTAGGGGACGTTGTGTATCTTTTTCTAACCATAATTTTACCATTTATGCAATTTTTAACTTTCCATGACCAAAATTATTAACATATGTTGTGTTATTATTGCTTAAAATTTCATATCTGTGAAACAATTCACAATGTAGTGTCAGTCACGAATTGAATGTAGTGTCAGTCACGCACAAAAATGCTAATAAAATATTTCCTATGGTATTTCAATACTTTTTTGCAGTTAATATATTTAGCCTGAAACCTTATACTTAAAATAAGCAGTGGTAGAATGCTGAATTACTGCGCAATCAGAAGAAATTCGAATTTTCATGATAGCCAAAAATCTACGAACTTTCGTGTAGTGTCAGTCACATCGGGACATTTTTATTATTTTTTAATTAAATAATAACTTTTAAAAAATTTTACTGATTGCTAAAAATACTATATGCTAAGGGGTATACTGATATACAATATTTTTTTTTAAATAAATATAAAATAATTATGAACTGTGCAAACGAAATTGGTTAAATCGTTCTGATGTAGTGTCAGTCACGCGTGGAAATCCCCATATGTATTACAGCTTGTGTTCTTGATCAGAGACCCGCTTTATAAACCTTCTTCAAGTAATACAGAAAAGGAAAGATTTTTTACTATCACAGAGAAAGGAAGTTCACCCAGGGCAAAGGCAGGAATCAAACCCGCACCTTTTACAGCGAGCAGACTGGAAGCGCAATTGTCCAAACCACTCGGCCATCTTGGCCCCACTGCGATTCGTAACAGATACAATCTTTTAGAACGGTTCCATCACAAAATGTAGAA